>VDFB02214765.1:280490-448646 GCA_007258455.2 Sequoia sempervirens | reverse complement strand
CTTTACTTTCACTTATAGATATATTAGTATTCATATTTCTCTCCTATATGTCATGCTTTACTATGCTTATGATGAATTATCCTCATTGCTTAATGCTTATGATCCCCTTATGACTAGGGACAACCCCAGGGAATCTTATCCTTTTGTCTATTTATGTTTATTGTGTTTATCTCTTTCTTTACACACTTATTGTGCTTACATGAAATACTACACATTATTACTCTTTACATGCTTCTTGTGCCTACATGATGACACCTAGTGTTATCCATGCTTTTTTCTTCATGTGCCTTTTTTATTATGCTATCTTTGGTAATATTAAACACTTAATGTGATTTAATTGTTGCTGACATTTCACCCTTATCTCTAACTCCTTGCATCCTTTATATTCAACCAATTTGAGTGGGAAAAAGTTATCATTGAAGTTCCTTCATGAATTTGATTTTAGTGATGTAGTTACAAGAGATCTATGATTATTTTTTGTTACTAGGTAGAGCTTTATTACTATATCTAGATAAATGCTTTTTACATTATGTCTATCTCATTGATTCCTTTTCACATTTTTTTTTTATCAGTTTTCATAATAGGAGAAGTCTCTTGTCCTACTCCTTTTTATCTTTTTACTTAAATTTTTTTTCAACAAGTTGTGATTATGCTCAAATATTAAATACTTGACACACACTATACATTGCAACCTTTTATATTGTAGTTGTATGTTATTCAAAAAAATATCTCAAGGGATGACTGCACATATGATTTGCATCATGATTCATCACTTTACATTTATCCATATCCTTTGAGTGCTTCAAAAATATTTAAATCCATGTTGCCTACATAATTTTACTTTGATATTCATTCTCATAGTATCTCACATATAAATTAAAGTTGGGAAAAATTTAATGATGAAAATTGTAACCCATTCTCACATGGTTGTCTTTATTGCATCAATTAGTGTTTAATATGATCCATTTGTTGGAGTTATGGACAAACACTGAGAGGGGGGGTGAATCAGTGTCAACAATTTTTCAACTTCGACAAAGATTTTTCATTCTGATTTCCTTTTCTTTCAATAATAGAGTAGAGTAATCACTTTTGAAAACACAAAGATATGACAACATTAACTCAATCTATTAGAAAACTTATGAAAATATGATTTGAGTGAGATATCTTGCATTTGCCAAAACATAGCTCAAATTTGATCTCAATATTACTCTGATTAATGCATTCATGAGTTGAATGTAATCATTCATAAACATAATTGAGAACTGTAATAATCCCAATAGTGAACTAAAACAACAACAACGCAGAAAAGTAGTGAGCACACAGAAGAACAAAGAGACAAAAGATTTGCCGAGTGGAAAACCCTCCTGGGGTAGAAAAACCACTCCTAAACTGCCTTACTGGCTTAATATTCAAAAACCACTCTAACCAATGCCTTAAAGGCTAATTTCTGAGCACCAACTCAAGGAGCACCAACCCCTCATTTAGAGACACCAATCTCAAGGAGCACCAACCCCTTCCTCAGATTTCAGAATTACAATAATAATATTAGAGGATTTCTCTATTTTTTAGTTAAGCACATATTTCTCTATTTTCTCGTCTACAGAATACCCTAAGGATTACAACCAGAGAACCTACACTCTTTTCAACACAGGTTTTTATATACATTTCAAGTATGTATGTCATAATGAAAGTCTTCAAAGAATGCGTTTTTCACAAGAATCTGAAACTCACTTGCCAATTTTAGAAACTGAAGCTGAATAATGACAATTTGTAGATGATGGAGAAAATCAAGAGTAATGCCTATCCAGAGGGTTGCAAATAATCCATTATTTCAAAACCACAACTGCCCAGAAGCTGAGAAACATAACCTGCCAATTCTTAGAGAATATTCAATGATGTAATTGCTTTGAGATTCGATGCCAACCAATGATGTCGGCCTGCAACTATACAAAGAATTTCACATGTTGGCCTCAGAGAAAAAGTTTGTTAATCATTCGCCGAGACATACAGATAGTCCTATCCAAGGAAACTATAACATTGATCACTCCTTTGGTCCCTATGTGTCGCAATGACCTTCTATCATTGAGGAGAAATGTAATGAGCCTAACTCAAAACTGTCAAGAATTTGCCCTAATTGGCTGATTGTAATTTTGTCAAACAGTTCTAATGCAACCTTGTGACTTGCTATTGTAGGGTTTCAGTTTAAGATGCTTTGACAGAAATGAATGCTAAGGCAAATTTAACACTTCTACAATGCCAATAGTCTGAACATGAATGCAAAATGCAATTCTTTTTGAATTTTTATGCAAATTTATAGGAAGCTAGGTATGCAAAGACTAGCTACAACAGATAGACATTTTTACAAACAATTGTCTTACAAACCCTAATCTAATTTCAAGCTTTGTTTCCTACAAGAGTTTGAGAACTTCTTAACACTCCTTCAATGTAATAATATTCCCAATACAATAACAGTTTTGACTCAGCCAAGACTCTTGGCAAAATTACATATGAATAATGCAAGTCTGAAATTAATAGTCACCTACAGCCGTACCATCTATTGTGCATCTAAATGACATCTAAAATGCATGGAATTTAACAATGGAACCTGGTTTGGAGTCGCCTTGCATTCTCCATGATGAAGCAATGAAATTTCTGGAATTTGAAGACCTTTTGCAGCTGATATAAATTTTTGAAGAAGTCACCCTTGTTTCAGATCCAACACTAGGCACACGACTGTCACTCAACAAGAGGTCCAGGAAATTGGGTGCATCATATCCATACAAGGCCATGAATGGTGTCATCTGAATAGAGAGATGGTAAGTGGTATTGTAGCAATAATCACAAAGATATAGCCACTTGACCCACCCCTTCTGCTGTCCTGTGATGTAGTTCCTCAAATACCCTTCCACCCATTTATTTACTATTTCTATCTGTCCATCAGTCTGTGGGTGGTAGCTAGTGCTCGGAGAGAGTTCTGTCCCACATAGCCTAAATAGCTTCTGCCAAAAGTGGCTCATGAATCGACTATCTCTATCACTGATAATGTTCTGAGATAGACAATGCAGTCTAAAAACCTCCTGGAAGAACAACTCTGCTACCTGAATCACTGTATATGTAGATGTGATCGAAAAGAAATGAAAAAATTTAGTCAAAAGATCTACAACCACATAGATATAATCTTTCCCCTAGGCTTTAGGCAAGCCAGTGATGAAGTCCATCGGCAAACACTCCCACTTCCTGTCAGGAATTGGGAGTGGCTGAAGTAAGCCTGCAGGGTGTGTGTGCTCCTATTTATTTTGCTGACAAATAGGATATTCTCTAACATACTGCAATACATCTGATTTAAGGCCTTTCCATGTAAACCTCTCTCGCACCTGTTTATAAGTTTTGAAAAAGCCAGGATGTCCTACCATAGGTGCATCATGGAAGGCCCTCAAAAGGGTGATTTTCATTTCTAATCCTAGAATCAAATAGATCCTCCCCTCGTAAATGATAAGATCATTTACAACTGTGTACCTGTCATCTTGAACTGATCCATTAACAATCCCTATAGCCCAACTGTCCTTAACATATTCTGCCACTATCAGGTGCCTCTAATCTTCTGTAATCCAAGTCATAGAGCTTAAGTGGGGACGTCGGGATAAAGCATCGACCATAATATTTTGTGTTCTGTTAACAAAGGAAACATAAAAATCATATGATTGTAGCTTGCTCACCCATTTTCTGACGATCATTAAGATCTCATTGCCCTAGGAAGTGCCTCAAGCTATTGTGGTCTATCTTAACCAAAAAATTTCTACCCACCAAATACAATCTGAATTTGGCCAATGCATGCATAATGGCCAACATCTCCTTATCATATATGCTATATCCCCTCTCTGGACCATGAAGCTTCCTACTCTCAAAAGCAATCAGATGTTTGTCCTGCATAAGGACTGCACCAATTCCCTCTCTTGAAGTATCACATTGCAGCTCAAGGGGTTTAGAAAAATCTGGCAAAGCAAGCACCGGGCATGTAGTCATGATTAGTTTGAACATCTCAAAGCAATCCCATGCCTCTGGAGTCCAAATGAAAGCCCCTTTCTTGGTCAAGTCTGTGAGTGGTGTTGCATGGCATGAATATCCATTAACAAATCTGTGGTAGAATCCACACAACCCCAAAAATCCTCTGAGTTGAGTAAGATTCACTGGTGTAGGCCATTCAACAATCGCCTTAATCTTCTGAGGGTCCATATGTACTCCCTCAGAACTGATGATGTGACCAAGATATAATAACTCTGTCATCCCTAAGTCACATTTAGACTCCTTTGCATACAAGGATTCTTTCCCCAAAATTCCCAACACTATGTCAAGATGTGCTATATGATCATCCCATGTTTTACTGTATACCAAAATATCATCAAAGAATACCAGTACATACCTCATCAATTGTGAATGGAAAACCTGGTTCATTCTAGACTGAAATGTTGCTGGGGCATTGGTTAATCCAAAGGGCATAACCACAAACTCAAAATTCCCACAATGGCACCTAATGCTGTCTTCTTAATGTCCTACTCCCTAACCCGAATCTGATGATAGCCTGACCTCATATCAATTTTGGAGAAGAAATGTGCACCATGTAACTCATCTATTAACTCATAAATTCTAGGGATGGGATATCTATTCTTTATTGTTTGCTTATTCAAAAGTCTGTAATCAATACACATCCGCAATGTACCATCTTTTTTCTTAACCAGCACTACTGAAGATGCAAAAGGAGACTTACTTGGTCTAATATGTCCCATGGCCAGAAACTCATTAATTGTCTTTTCAATTTCATCCTTGAGTCGCTTGGGATGTCTATATGGAGTGACTATGACAGGCTTGGCACCCTCCTCCAACTCGATGATATGCTCAATCCCTCGATCTGGAGGTTTTCCTAGAGGAATCTCGCTGAAAACCTTCATATGCTTAACCCTTAACTCCTGGATATTAGGATGGTACTCTGATTTCTGCTGTTCCCCTTGTGTAGGCATCAACGCACATTCTACTGCCCACTCTACCATATCATGTCCTACTAGCCTTGCCATTCTCCTGAAAGAGATCATCTTGAAACTAGAGTCTCGAATTTCCTTAAGAACATGAGTATTCCCATCAACCTAGAAAGACATCTCCATCTCTCTAAGATCAAGGGTGAATTTCTCAATATCATGTAACCATCTCATTCCAAGCACCATGTCAGTATCACCCATGTTCACCACATAGAAGTCCGTCTTGAACTCATAGCTGTTTAATCAAATGGGCAAGTCTAAAATTCTCTTCTCACATTTGAGGGTATAGCCATCTGCAACCTTGACCCTTATCCCCTCAAATTCCTCCGTCCTGATGCCTCTCCTATCAACCAAATGAGCATCAATGAAGTTGTTAGTTGCCCCTGTATTAAGAAGAGTGATTATCTTTTGCCCTGCTAGGACCCCATGCATCCTAAATGAACCCTCCTGTTGGATGCTAGTGATGTGTGCATCATGTTGCCTCATTGATCCTTCATGTTCCCTTTCACTTTCATGTTTTTCTTCCTCTTGCTCTGCTCCTGAGTCTTAAGAATCAGATTGCTGGTCTGATTTTTTTGATTCAGAGTCTTCATAGTATGCCCACATTACTCTATTAGCCTTTCCCCTTGGTCTCAAGGGACAATCATGATTTGCATCATAAGGCCCCCTACAATAGAAATACAACTTCTTCTTCCTTAATTCATTGAGTGTGTCATGATCCAAAGGAGTTGCTGATTTTCCCTTGAAATCTGGTTTGTTCTTCTTAGAGAAAGATTTGTTATCTCGATACGAAGTAGATCCTTTTGATACAAACCTATTATGTGGTGTAGACAGTTCCATACTCCTAGCCTTCCTCATAGCCTCGTGAAGGGTAGGAGGATCAAAGGCCTTTATCCATCCTCTCATAGGCTCCAATAATCCTTCAATAAATAGCACCACCAACCATCTCTCTGAGATGTTAGGAACCATCACCGACAAGCTCTGAAAGTCCCCAATGTAGTTCTCCAAACTGCCAATTTGCTTGAGTTGGGCCAAATCCCTGAAGTATGATTCTGGATCTTTCCTATCAAAACGTTCCACAAGTTTGTCCACAAACTCTTGATAGGATGTAATCTGATTATGCTGTAATGTTACCAATCCATGATACCACCATTCGTGTGCTACTCCTTCCAAGTGTAAAGTGGCAAACTTGATGGCTTCTTCTTTTGTCATAGGTTGAAGAGCCAAGAAGGTATCCAACTTATGAATCCATTATTGTGCAATAATCTTGCCACTACCATCAAACATGGACAATGTGAGCTTATTAGTAGCTTGCTTAAGGTCCTTATTCTGATTCTGAGGCCTCCTATCCTGTCGAGACCTATAGTAGTCCATCCTCATTTGTACAAAACGATCAAAATGCATAAGCTCTCGTGCTTGTGGTGTCAATAATTTCCATTCATCATGAGTAGCCATATATGCATCAGCAAAGGTGGGCTCCTCAGCATCTTCAACATTCTCCTCTACTGCACATTCTTCCCTCAAGAAGGTGGGTCATGTAGGTCTGTCTGTAGTGTGGGAATATTTTCTTAGTATTCTCCTTGAACCATCTATGCTCCTATCATCATCATGATCTTGGGGCTGCTTTCTAGGTAAGACCAACTGCTGTAGGGTGTTTTCAAGTCACTCAAGTACCCCAGATACCTGTTGTTGACCATCCCTTAAACCCCTTAAGGTGTCAAGTACTTCTGTATCACCATTCCTCTCATTTCTAGGAGGACTTCCCTCTCTTCTTTCCTCCATAGGGCCACCAATCTTTTTATCCCTTGCTGCTATAGCTGTTGATAATGTGTCTTGTGTTTGTTTTCCTTCTTCTCTAGTAGTATATCTCTTGGTCCTGTCACTTTGTTGCATAAATGAAGACAATTTCTGACCCAAAGGATGGCAGGAAACCGCTCTGATACCACTATAATGAGCCTAACTCAAAACTATCCAGAATTTTCCCTAATTGGCTGATTGTAATTTTGTCAAATAGTTCCAATGCAACCTTGTGACTTGTTGTTGTAGGGTTTTAGTTTAAGATGCTTTGATAGAAATGAATGCTAAGGAAGATTTAACACTTCTACAATGCCAATAGTCTGAACATGAATGCAAAATGCAATTCTTTTTTGAATTTTTATGCAAATTTATAGGAAACTAGGTATGCAAAGACTAGCTACAGCAGATAGACATTTTTACAAACAATTGTCTTACAAACCCTAATCTGATTTCAAGCTTTTTTTGCTACAAGAGTTTGAGGACTTATTAACACTCCTTCAATGTAATAATATTCCCAATACAATAACAGTTTTGACTCAACCAAGACTCTTGGAAAAATTACATTTGAATAATGCAAGTCTGAAATTAATAGTCACCTATAATCGTACCATCTATTGTGCATCTAAATGACATCTAAAATGCATGGAACTTAACAATGGAACCTGGTTTGGAGTCACCTTGCATTCTCCATGATGAAGCAATGAAATTTTTGGAAGTTGAAGACCTTTTGCAGTTGATATGAATTTTTGAAGAAGTCACCCCTGTTTTAGATTTGAAAGAAGAAATGAAATAATCTGCTACTCCTCCAAGCCTCCAATGACTTCTAACATGATCAGTAGAACCCTAGAAGTGAGTCGCACCAATCTCCAAGTGAATTCAACCTGGTTATGAGCTAGAATGAATGAAAAACGCTCCTCCAAGGCGTCCCTATTTTGCTTTAGAATTGGCTTCATATTTATCCAATACAGATCTGACCTTTCCCTCCAAAGATTCGGTGCCACAAGACTTATTCTTCAATGCCAACCAACTCCTAAATTTTATGTCTTCAAAATTGGCCTTAGGCCACAAATTTCTGCCCTAATGAAGTGACTGAAGTATCACCTCCAAGCTGCAATAATTCAGGTGATATTGCACACCCTCAAAATTGCTATCAATGGGAGTTTTCATTCCCAAAGACAAACTAATTATCTGTAGACCACTTGGCTCCACAAATATTCAAGAAGAATTACCAACCAACAACTCATCAAATCTGGATATCCAAATGGTGAGACCTCAAGGTTTATTTATGCATTTCCTCTAGAGGTCAGCCTCAATAAAATAATATTATTCTTTGACTCTCTAGAAGATTCCAGTATATTATAATCTTTTTGCACTTTATGTAATATTAAAATATTATATTATTAAAAAGTGCATCTCAACATCAAATTATAAAATAAGGTTTCCAAAATTAGAAATAATGATGAAATATAATGGAAAACCTTTCTTCAATTAAAACTGAGCCAAATAATCGCTAAGTGATTGCAAAATGACTCTCTCACCATGCCTCATTAGCCGACGAGAGCCGTTAATAGGCTAATCCTGCTGATCTGATGATGTCAACTAGGAGGGGACATTACAGTCTGCCCCTTCTAAAATTGCTTGTTCCCAAGCAATCTAAATTCAGGATGTTGCAAGATCTCACTCTCCCATGTCGCATCCTCAACTGGTAAGTCCTTCCACTTGATCAAGTATTCATTGATAACTCGTTTCTGTATAGTCTTCTCACGTACGTCCAATATGGCCTCCGGCACCAAAATTGATTTTCCTTCATTCAATGGTGGCAATGTCGTGGAGGGAACCACACAATGTCCCAATACCATCTTAAGGTGAGATACATGTAATATATTATGCATGCTACTGTCGATAGGAAATTCCAACTCATAAGCCACTTCTCCTATCCTCCTAATAATCCTAAAAGGACCATAGTAATGTGGCTTAAGCTTTTCTGCTCTGCTCCTCTTAAGAGTGGACTGCTTATAAGGCTGCAACATCAAGTACACCATACCGCCAGCCTCGAAGGAGCGCTCAATCCTCTTCTGATCTACATACTGCTTTTGTTGGTTTTGTGCCTTTTGAATATTTCCCGTAAAGCCCTCATGATGTCCTAATTATCCTGTAAGAGATCACCAGCACTAGGCACACGACTGTCACTCAACAAGAGGTCCAAGAAATTGGGCGCATCATATTCATACAAGGCCATGAATGGTGTTAGCTGAATAGAGAGATGGTAAGTGGTATTGTAGCAATACTCACAAAGATGTAGCCACTTGACCCACCCCTTTTGCTGTCGTGCGATGTAGTTCCTCAAATACCCTTCCACCCATTTATTTACTATTTATGTTTGTCTGTCAGTCTGTGGGTGGTAACTAGTGCTCGGAGAGAGTTATGTCCCACATAGCCTGAATAGCTCCTGTAAAAAGTGGCTCATGAATCGACTATCTCTATCATTGACAATGTTCTGAGGTAGCCAATGCAGTTTGAAAACCTCCTGGAAGAACAACTCTGCTACCTGAATGGCTGTATATGTAGATGTGATCGAAAAAAATGAGAAAATTTAGTCAAAAGATCTACAACCACATAGATACAATCTTGCCCCTGGGCTTTAGGCAAGCCAGTGATGAAGTCCATCGACAAACACTCCCACTTCCTGTCAGGAATTGGGAGTGGCTGAAGTAATCCTGCAGGGTGTGTCTGCTCCTATTTATTTTGCTGACAAACAGGACATTCTCTAACATACTGCAATACATCTGATTTAGGGCCTTTCCATGTAAACCTCTCTCACACATGTTTATAAGTTTTGAAAAAGCTGGGATGTCCTGCCATAGGTGCATCGTGGAAGGCCCTCGAAATGGTGATTTTCATTTCCGATCCTGGAATCAAATAGATCCTCCCCTTGTAAATGATAAGATCATTGAAAACTATGTACCTATCATCCTGAACTGATCAATCAACAATCCCTGTAGCCCAACTGTCCTTAACATATTTTGCCACTATCAAGTGCCTCCAATCTTCTATAATCCCAGTCATAGAGCTTAAGTGGGGACATCAGGATAAAGCATCAGCCACAATATTCTGTGTTCCTTTAACAAAGGAAATATCAAAATCATATGATTGTAGCTTGCTCACCCATTTTTGCTGACGATCATTAAGATCCTGTTGCCCTAGGAAGTGCCTCAAGCTGTTGTGGTCTGTCTTAACAACAAATTTGCTGCCCACCAAATACTGTCTGAATTTGGCCAATGCATGAATAATGGCCAACATCTCCTTATCATATATGCTATATCCCCTCTCTGGACCATGAAGCTTTCTACTCTCAAAAGCAATCAGATGTTTGTCCTGCATAAGGACTGCACCAATTCCCTCTCTTGAAGCATCACATTGCAGCTCAAAGGGTTTAGAAAAATCTGACAAAGCAAGCACCGGGCATGTAGTCATGATTCGTTTGAACATCTCAAAGCAATCCTGCGCCTCTGGAGTCCAAACGAAAGCCCCTTTCTTGGTCAAGTCTGTGAGTGGTGCTGCATGGTGTGAATATCCATTAACAAATCTGTGGTAGAATCCACACAACCCCAAAAATCCTCTGAGTTGAATAAGATTCACTGGTGTAGGCCATTCAACAATCGCCTTAATCTTCTTAGTGTCCATACATAATCCCTCAGAACTAATGATGTGACCAAGATATAATAACTCTGTCATCCCTAAGTCACATTTAGACTCCTTTGCATACAAGGATTCTTTCCCCAAAATGCCCAACACTGTGTCAAGATGTGCTATATGATCATCCCATGTTTTACTGTATACCAAAATATCATCAAAGAATACCAGTACATACCTCATCAACTGTGAATGGAAAACCCGGTTCATTGTAGACTGAAATGTTGCTGGGGCATTGGTTAATCCAAAGGGCATAACCACAAACTCAAAATTCCCACAATGGCACCTAAATGTTGTCTTCTCAATGTCCTGCTCCCTAACCCGAATCTGATGATAGTCTGACCACAGATCAATTTTGGAGAAGAAATGTGCACCATGTAACTCATCTATGAACTCATCAATTCTAGGGATGGGATATCTATTCTTTATTGTTCACTTATTCAAAAGTCTGTAATCAATACACATCCACAATGTACCATCTTTTCTCTTAACCAGCACTACTGAAGATGCAAAAGGAGACTTACTTGGTCTAATATGTCCCATGGGCAGCAACTCATTAATTGTCTTTTTGATTTCATACTTGAGTCACTTGGGATGTCTATATGGAGTGACTATGATAGGCTTGGCACCCTCCTCCAACTTGATGATATGCTCAATCCCTCGATCTGGAGGTCTGCCTAGAGGAATCTAGCTAAACACCTTCGTATGCTTAACCCTTAACTCTTGGATATCAGGATGGTACTCTGGTTTCTATTGTTCCCCTTATGTAGGAATCAACACACATTCTGCTTCCCACTCTACCATATCATGCCTTACTAGCCTTACCATTCTCCTGAAAGAGATCATCTTGAAACTAGAGTCTCAAATTGCCTTAAGAACATGAGTCTTCCCATCAACTTGGAAAGAAATCTCCATCTCTCTAAGATCAAGGGTGAATTTCCCAATATCATGTAACCATCTCATTCCAAGCGACATGTCAGTATCACCCATGTTCACCACATAGAAGTCCGTCTTGAACTCATAGTTGTTCAATCGAATGGGAAAGTCTGAAATTCTCTTCTCACATTTGAGGGTATAGCCATCTGCAACCTTGACCCTTATCCCCTCAAATTCCTCTGTCCTGATGCCTCTCCTATCAACCAAACGAGCATCAATGAAGCTGTGAGTTGCCCCTATATCAAGAAGAGTGATTATCTTTTGCCCTGCTAGGACCCCCACACATCCTAAATGAACCCTCCTATTGGATGCTAGTGATGTGCTTCATGTTGCCTCATTGCTCCTTCATGTTCCCTTTCACTTTCATGTTTTTCTTCTCTTGCTCTACTCCTGAGTCTTTAGAATCAGATTGCTAGTCTGATTTTTATGATTCAGATTCTTCATAGTATGCCCACTTTACTCTATTAGCCTTTCCCTTTGGTCTCAAGGGACAATCATGATTTGCATCATAAGGCCCCTTACAATAGAAACACAACTTCTTCTTCCTTAATTCATTGAGTGTGTCACGATCCAAAGGAGTTGCTGATTTTCCCTTGAAATCTGGTTTGTTCTTCTTAGAGAAAGATTTTTTATCTCGATATGAAGTAGATCCTTTTGATACAAACCTATTCTATGGTGTAGATAGCTCCATACTCCTAGCCTTCCTCATAGCCTCCTGAAGGGTAGGAGGATCAAAGGATTTTATCCATCCTCTCATAGGCTCCAATAATCCTTCAATAAATAGCACCACCAACCGTCTCTCTGAGATGTTAGGAACCATCACCGACAAGCTCTAAAAGTCCCCAATGTAGTTCTCCAAACTGCCAATTTGCTTGAGTTGGGCCAAATCCCTGAAGTATGATTTTGGATATTTCCTATCAAAACGTTCCACAAGTCTGTCCACAAAATCTTGATAGGATGTAATCTGATTATGTTGTAGTGATACCAATCCATGATACCACCATTCGTGTGCTGCTCCTTCCAAGTGTAAAGTGGCAAACTTGATGGCTTCTTCTTCTATCATAGGTCGATGAGCCAAGAAGGTATCCAACTTATGAATCCATGATTGTGTAGTAATCTTGCCACTACCATCAAACATGGACAATGTGAGCTTATTAGTAGCTTGCTTAAGGTCCTTATTTTGATTCCGAGGCCTCCTATCTTGTCGAGACCTGTAGTAGTCCATCCTCGTTTGTACAAAATGATCAAAATGCATAAGCTCTCATGCTTGTGGTGTCAATAATTGCCATTCATCATGAGCATCCATATATGCATCAGCAAAGGTTGGCTCCTCAACATCTTCAACATTCTCCTCTACTGCACGTTCTTCCCTCAAGAAGTGAGGCGCACCAATCTCCAAGTGAAATCGACCTAGTTATGAGCTAGAATGAATGAAAAATGCTCCTCCAAGGCGTCCCTGTTTTCCTTCAGATTTATCCAATGCAGATTTGACCTTTCCCTCCAAAGATTCGGTGCCACAAGACTTATTCTTCAATGCCAGTCAACTCCTAAATCGTATGTCTTCAAAATTGGCCTTAGGCCACAAATTTCTGTCCTAATGAAGTGACTGAAGTATCACCTCCAATCTGCAATAATTCAGGTGATATTGCACACCCTCAAAATTGCTATCAATGGGAGTTTTCGTTCCCAAAGAAAAACTTATTATCTATAGACCGCTTGGCTCCACAAATACTCAAGAAGAATCACCAACCAACAACTCATCAAATCTAGATATCCAAATGGTGAGACCTCAAGGTCTATTTATGCATTTCCTCTAGAGGTCGGCCTCAATAAAATAATATTATTCTTTGACTTTCTAGAAGATTCCAGTATATTATAATCTTTTTGCACTTTATGTAATATTAAAATATTATATTATTAAAAAGTGCATCTCAACATCAAATTATAAAATAAGGTTTCCAAAAATAGAAATAATGATGAAATATAATGGAAAACCTTTCTCCAATTAAAACTAAGCCAAATAATCACCAAGTGACTGCAAAATGACTCTCTCACCATGCCTCATTAGCCTATGATAGCCGTTAATAGGCTAATCCTGCTGATCTGATGATGTCAACTAGGAGGGGACATTACAAGAAACCATATCGAAGATCTTTATGTTTCCTCGAGATCACATTTCTCTTAAATTTGTTTTAGTTGCTGAGACACAAGAGTCTTTCTCACCGAGACGTGCCCTTTTGTTTCATTCACTATCGCTATAGCCTTTTGATATCAAAGAGACATCTTGTAGACAAGTCTTTCTTTTGCCAAGAGCCCCCGTGATCAAACATATCACCGTGACAATTCAATACCTATGCCAAAAGAAACTTTATCACTATCAGTCATCCCTCTGTTTGTCGCTATGACATTCTCTTGTTGGGGAGACATTATGTAGATTGCCCCAGGTTTCACCGAAAGACCACATGATACACACTGGTCACCGTGAGACATGGTTTTTCTTGCTGACGAGGCTTCTATCTTATGACTGTCGCTATAGCATACCGTCATCGGGGAGACCTCTCGTAGAATGCTTGAGTCATACCGAAAGTCACCAACCATCTTCTGTGTCGTTGAGACAAGACTAATCCTATGCCGACAAAGACCTTTTGTGTTCCATCGGCGAGATTGGAGGTCACTCGTAGAGACCTCTCTTTGATGCACATGAGTCATACCAAAATGCTTTATCCACTTTGAGTTACTAAGACATTACTAACTCGTTGTGACCCTATACTAATGACTCTAACTCTTAGCGATATAACCTTTGTGCACAAGTTGGTAAGACACCATGAAATCGCTATGACATTTCATCGAAGCCACAACCTTTGCCGATAAGACCTTTCGGTGCACGGTTGGTGAGACAATGTGTCTTCAGTGAGACCACATACCGAATACAACACTCCTGCCGATAGACTTCCACATGCATTAGTCAGGGAGACATAACCCTTTTTGCTATGACCTTTCACCAAAGCCTTAAACTTTTGCTGATATGTTCCCATTCAACCTCCAATCGGTGAGACAAAGTAATTTCGCTGTGACCACATACCGATGGTATAACTTATGTTGATATAATCCTTTTTTGTCGTAGAAACAAAAGAGAATGTCACACTGAGAGATGCCTAGAGATGGATCCCAATCGCTGTGACATCAAATAAGTCTTGCCGATGTGAACTTTCTTGTGCCGATCGCCAAGACACAAATCGCTCGATGAAAGAACATGTTGATTGGGATTACTTACGCCAATGCATCACCTCATGTATTAGTTAGTGAGACCTGACTCATTCAGAAAGACCTCTTAGCGGTGAAAAATACTCATGCTGATAGACTTTTCTTTTATCGCCAAGACCACAATCAATGTCACTCCTAAAGCTGCCTATATGTAAAATCAAATTGTTATGACATCAGAAACGTCTTGCTAATAGGCAACACAAATGTTTATTAGAGAAATGGATCACGGAGACCCTACCATTCTCACTCTAATAAGTGTAAGCCTGAATGAGAAAAAACCAAAAACATTAGACAAATAACATGTCAGAACCAAGGTAACTTTAATGCCTTTAAAAATGTGAGTTCAAGGAATGTAATCAAATGGCATGTAATGATGTGAAATACACCTGTGGTGTGCAAGGAGAGCCATCCTGACAAAGAAACCATTTGTAAAACTTTGTCAGTCAAAGAAATAGCATTCATAACATGAACCAGAGATCTCATCACCATGAATTTGAATCATAAGAAATAACTATCTGTAATAGCCAAGAGACATTAAAGAAGTGCCATAATAAAGCATAAAGATCCAAACTGAGACTGATCATCAAAGAGAACCAACTAAAAGGAATTTTGTCATCAAGGACAAACTATAAACACAACTGAGATCCAACAAATTCACCCTTTGTCCTTGATGGAAAAACACAAATGACTCTCCCCCTTTTTGCCTCAATGACGAAGAATAGAAGAGAAGAATGTGCATTGCCATAAAAAAAATTGAGAAGCCAACCAAATACCATAAGAACTTGCTGCAAATAGAGCAATAGTGTAGCAGACATATTTGTAGGAGAGTAGTAAGATTTAACATGCTGATAACAATATGTCTTTTTAAAGAATCTCGGTCCATATCATCAATGCCAAAGTAGAGGTACCAAAATATTATAATGTAACAAACCAAATTGATACCTGAAGATTGAAGACCTGTTACTTGAACATACCACCTTCTTTGTCATGTTCGATCAAGGTACATTCAAGATCACCTACTCCACATTCAATTTGATTAACTTCAATCTAGCAATACTAGAATTTGAGCACAAACAACCATCCTCTTCTCAGCACAAGTAACCTTAGTCACTATCCAAGACAAAACACAGCAAAGACTAATGATACTGGTTATTCTTCTTCAACAGACACATCATTTTACTCTTTTCATACACAAAATATAAATTGAAAGCATGTATACTGCATAATTCATCATCAATCTGTTCTTGTACACCCATCCTCAGTTCATATGAGAACTTCTATTACCACACAAAGAACAATGAAAAATACCAAAGAGAGTTAATCTCAGCCCTCACACAACACCGAATAATATCATCATAGAAATAACTAATAACATCAAACATGTTTTTCAATCACTGTTCTCCAAAGATAAATACATCGACATCACTTCAGAACAAAGGCTTTCTTAATTTTGATATATTGAGGAACTCATCTATATGTCTCCACATAGCTCAAAGATGTCATAAGGACATACCATTATTTCCAAAACCCAAGCATCCAAAAGGTTCATTAAAAAACAAAGTGCACTGTCCTTCCAAAAACTTCTGAAAATTGTCAACCACTAGACCAAGCAAAAACATTCGTTAATGTAGATATTTATCCATTACCTTTCAAATTGGATGATTACCTTTGTCAGAAATAACAAAAAGGTTAAGGAATTTAAGCCATTTGTCTTCCTTCAAAATACTATCTAGTTTATTGGCAAGACACTAGATTCATCAACACCTTAAGAATTGACCATCAACCTCACCAAAGATCTGTCAATGTACTTCTAACTTGTATTTCAAAAACAAAATGAAATAGTGGCATTTACAAGCCATTTCTCTACATCCTATATCACCAAAAGCAAGTACAAGATGTCATACCTCATTCTAGACTCCATAGGGGTAAAAAATATTACCATAATAGACTCCCCCTGAGTCTTTGCTTCTTCTCAAGACCTGGAAGGAAACTCTTGTGCAAGGAGTGCACAAGGAGTTTTCTTAGAAGTATCTTTATAGCTCTTCTTGTCATTTTGATTGCTATTTTTTCTCCACTCCAATGAAGACAGTTTTTTCACTTGTTTGCTTAAAGTACATGTCTTTCTATTGAATCTGCATTCTTGTACTTTATGTCCAATGTTATTACATCTAAAACAAATGACTTTGCGACTGTTCTAAGAAATAGAAGACTTCCTACAGACATTTCCAGCATTGTTCCCTACATTATTGTCACTTGTATTTATTCTACAGTCTCTTCTCAAGTGACCAAAATTGTTACAGTTGTAACACACCACATCCTCATTTCTAGGGACATTAGAATGATTCTTATTTGACAATCTTATGCAATCAATTGCCTTATGACTATAGTCATTACAAACATAACAATATCCTTGGAAAGAATGATTATACCTAAATGAATGAGCATGCCAAGGATGTGAAGATCTGAAGACATTTTTCCTTTCTCTATGAATACCTTTAGATTGTCTTCTAGTGTCAATGTTATCCTTTGATGCAACAATACTGTAACCAAGATCAACCTTCATCCTTGATGTTTGCTTGGCTGTAAACTTCTTTCTATCTAAAGTAGTAAACACTATTTGATGTTTAGATTTGTCTATAGAGCTTTGTCCAACCTCGTATTCCACTCATTTAGGATCTTTAGAATGCTTTTTCCTGCTCAACATCTCATTCAATATATTAATACTATGATCAAATTTCTCAATTTTACTAGATTGAGGATTGATACTTTCAAGCTCTTTTCTTAAAGCAACTACTTCTTCTTCAAGTTTTAGACAAACAATCTTTTTAATCTCCAAATTAGAACTCACAACATCTGCAATCCTCTTATATTCTTCAATTTCACTTTTCTGACTAATAATCATATCATCCTTAAGAGTTAGTTCTTTTAACAAGGAATCATTATCTAAACATTTCTTTAAAGAATCAATCTCATTTTCTAGTTTATTACACAATTCATCCTTGTCTTTTAACTTGACTTCGAGACTCTCTTCTTGCTGAAGCTGTCTTGTTAAAAACTGGTTTTCCCTTCTAAGTTGCTTAATTGTATCTAAGGCACATAGGAGTTCACCTTCCAAATCAACCTCACTTTCTGGTTCATCATATTCCTGTTCAGAGTTAACTTCACCCAAAGATTGATCTACTTTCACACAAGTTTCTTGATCATTTAAATATTCATTTATGATCTCCTTGGACTTCTTTTCAAAACTATGAAGGTTTACACCTTCTTCATTCTCAGATGTTTCACAACTTATTTCAGTATCCAAATATATCTCTTCTTGTAACTCACTATTCTAATTAATTTTAGTCAACTTGTCCCAAACTTCCTTAGCAGTGTTGTAATGAATGACTTTTGTAATGAGTTTCTTTGGCAAGCTATTAAAAATAGCATTTATAGCTCTGCTATTGAATTCAAGAGCTTTCATCTCCTCAAGAATGGAAGATGTTGCAAATGTAGTACAACGCTTTTCAACTGCTTCCCACACTTAAGATCCTAAAGAAAGTATGTTTCCATCTTATGTTTCCATATAATAACATTTGTTTCTTCGAACTGAGGGGTTCTAGATCTAGGATACTCTACCATTTCAGAGCTACTATTTATGAACTCTTCCTCATTGTTACTTATACTTGATTTAGGTTGAACATGATGAATAACATTTTGCTGAGAACATCTTTTTCCCTTATTCCTTCTATTCTTTCCCATATTAACCAAAGTACTCCAAGAAACTAGGAACAATCCTAGGTGGTTTAGACCTAACAGAGGACCCTACACTCTAATACCAATTGTTGGAGTTATGGATAGACACTGAGAGGGGGGGTGAATCAGTGTCAACACTTTTTCAACTTTGACCAAGATTTTTCATTCTGATTTCCTTTTCTTTCAACAATAGAGTAGAGTAATCACTTTTGAACACACAAAGATATGACAACATTAACTTAGTCTATTAGACAACTTATGAAAATATGATTTGAGTGAGATATCTTGCATTTTACAAAACATAGCTCAGATTTGATCTGAATATTAATCTGATTAATGCATTCATGAGTTGAATGTAATCATTGATAAAAATAATTGAGAATAGTAATAATCCCAACAGTGAACTAAAACAACACAGAAAAGCAGTGAGCATACAGAATAACAAAGAGACAAAAGATTTGTCGAGGGGAAAACCCTCCTGGGGTAGAAAAGCCACTCCTAAACTACCTTACTGGCTTAATCTTCAGAAACCATAGTTAACAATGCCTTATAGGCTAATTTCTGAGCACCAACTCAAGGAGCACCAACCCCTCATTTAGAGACATCAATCTCAAGGAGCACCAACCCCTTTGATGAGCCAAAAATGTGCTCATAGTTTGGATATTATGATAAACTTTTAATGCCTTTACTTTTGTTATTTGTGGTTGTTTAAAACTCTTTTGAAACCTTTTATGGGGATATCCTGTAGCAAAATACTTTCATATTCCTGCAGCGTATTGTGTTGACTTGACTGCATTTATTGCCCCGTTGACTCCCTAAATGACTGATATATCGCATATAGTTTTTGAATGATAAAATAGATTTAAATGTGTGATTAATGAATGAATATCATGTATGTGCCATATGCCTTTTCTTTCGCATATGTTTAATAGGTTGTTGAAAAATGATCGAGTCAAGCGCAGCCGATCTCGACCTTGCAGTAAAGTCCATTTCCTGCATGACTTCGAGGAAGTTTCGGCGAAGAATCTTTGAACGAAACCGTTGGGAAAGATTTTTAATGACAGCCAATCTGGAAAGAGTGAAGCGCTGGATTCTCTCTGGATCGGGTTAAACGCATAAATTTATTTATGAAGTTTGTTCCTTGATTCAGGGATACACTTTACTTCCACGTCTTTCTTTGATAGGGTTAGCTAGTTAGTTGCTCTTCTAATTTTTTTAATAAAGTTCTCCTCCTGTGTGAGGGAGAAGAGAGATGATAGTTAGAGTAAGATAGAAATAGAATAACAGATATCATGTAAGAGGCAGTTTGATAATGAAAAGCGAAATCTGTTTGACAAGAGACAGAGTTTATTGTTATTTTCCATATCAACAAAGAAATGTATACCATTCTATTTTCATGAATAAAGTTTGATGAAGTTATGAGTTTAGCACCTGCGTAATCAGTAGATGCTTGCTAAGGGGGCCCACTTAGTAAGTATCTATAGCTAGTTAGTTAGTTGTTCTTTTCTGTTGATCTTCAGTTACCTTTCATCTTTGAAGTTTTCATACAAACATAGTCTTGTACTGCTCCTGCAACATAGAGAATTCATCCTTGTGCCTGTTCCTGTAGCATAAGGCCAGTTCATAGTTTGTGCTTCAGTCGTAGCTATTATGGTTTCTGTTTTAATTAAAATCATAGTTGAGTTAAAGAACTTTGCATTACCTTCCTGTAGTATAGACAGAATTCCTTTCCAGTACTTATTTCTGCTAAGATTTGACCAAAACTAGTTCTTACTGCATATATTTTGCCACGCCATTTAAAGTATACATCCCCTGGTTTGACAAGTAAATGAATGTCCATATAAATATGTTAGTCACCTATCGGAATGTCCAATTCCCAGGAAAGGTTTTACTGTGATTTTCATATCCTTTTATGGGCGAAAACATTTTTGGCGCCGTTGCCGGGGATGGTGTCCAGCTAGGAATTTGTTAGAAGTCATTTTTAGCATTAGTTTAGTTTGCTAGTCAAAAATTTTCAAAATCTTTCAAGCCACTACACACCGTATTGCATGCATAGAAGAAGAAGAGACACACTAGGAAGGTTCCTCCCTGAAAATCTATTTATTGAACTACCATTTGACCCAGCTAACAACGAACCTGAGGAAAATCCATTTGCTCTGTTATTCCAGCAACCAAATATGGTAAATAATCCACCTAATAATCCACCTCCTGCATTTGAGTTTCCCATTGTTCCCCAGAGAGATACTGACAATCTTAAAAACATTCCCTCTTCCTTGCTTCCAAAATTTTATGGTCTGGTTACGGAGGACCCATAAACTTTTCTGTTTGAATTTGATGTCCTTTGTCGCAGTTATGACTACAACACAGATGCTCATAAACTGAAGTTATTTCCTTCCACCTTGAAGGAAGGAACTCTCAGATGGTTCATGAGTCTGGGAAGAGGCATTGTAGATAGTTGGGCAGCCATGCAGACGGAATTCTTTGAAAAGTATAAGGAATATTGCAAGAATGCCAACAAAGGTGATGACATCTTCCGAATCCAGCAGGAGTATGAAAGTCTGGAAGATTATATTTCCAAGTTTTTTTTTCACTAAAAAAGAACTCAAACCATACTCTCAACGAGGACTCTCAGAAACTACTCTTTCTAAGGGGAATCAGTGATGCCTGTATAGACGCCCTGGACCTGATGGGAGGAGGTGATATAACCCAACTACCTTGGGATGATATAAAGAAAATATGTCTTAACTACTCTCGAGTAATAGTTAAAAAAGGTCGAGGTCATCATGCTACAATGGGGAAATCTTTTTTTAGTAGAGTTTCCCAGATGGAGATAAAAAAATTTCTATCTAACTTCAAACAGGACATCATTAATAATATGGCTACACAACTGGACACTATGCAAGCTCGGAAGAAACATGAGGAAGCTGAGGCAGTTTTGGCTGAGTTATGTCCATACTGCAGACAGAAGAAGCATGACTGCAGATGCAAGATGGTGGCTAATTTGGAAGCTAGGCAACTACCTACTGACTTCAAGCCAATAGAAGGTGATGATGATCAAGTGTTCTTTGTTGCACAAAGGAGACCATGGGCCCAAAGACAAGGTATGCCTCAAGATCTTTTAACTTTTGGTAATCCTTATTCTAGCTATAATAACCAATGGCAACATGCATATGGACCACCACTGCTCTGGAATCCACCTCAACCAAGTTAGCCTAATTATCAGAACCCACAATGGCAATCTCCTCAAGGAGGTTGGCAGCAGCCACAAGGGCAATGGACCCCACCTTCAGGAAATTGGTAGCAAAATCCTCAATGGAGAGGCCCTCAGCAATGGCAAAACCAGTCCCCTAGATTCCTGCAGCTTCCATAGCCACAACCACAGGCCCTTATACTGCCTCCTGCAGCAACTACCACAAATATTGGACTTCCAAAACAAATGCCTATGCCTGCCCAGCCATTGCCAAATCCCAATAATAAGCAATAGCAACAGCCACAACAACCTGCGTATCTTGCCGAAGCAAGCCAATATCAAGCTTATGCCTTAAACGTTAATGACATCCATTTGAGGTCTGGAACTACTTTACCTGCTCCAAAACTGCCTCTGATTACTGAAATACCAGATTCTCCCCTTGAAGAATCTACTGCACCTATTGTTCTTACTGAGCATATGCTTATACCTGATACGATTTTTAAGGAGCCTATTTTGCAAAATCAAGACAACCCACCTTTTCCTCAAAGGTTGCAAAGTATTGCATCTAAATCCATGGAAGAGCCCACTTTTGACATCCCAGATCAGCTTAAGAATGTATAGATTCAAATCCCTTTATTTTAGGCTATTAAAGATGTTCCCATTTTTGGAAAAGCTATTAAAGAGGCCTGTTTGAAGAAGTCTGGACAAAAGAAAAAGGATCCTCAAAAAATTCATGTCTTAGGGAAATTGGCTGATATAATGTTGGGAAATATAGTCATCCCAAAGTATATTGACCCTGGAAGTCCTATAGTTCAGATACATATAAATGGACAAGTTGTAAAAAATGTTTTGATTGATTTAGGTGCTACCATTAATGTCATGACAAAGTACACTATGTACTCCTTAAATATTTCAAATATCAGGTCTACACCCACAGTTCTGCAGCTTGCAGACAGCTCCACAGTTAAACCTGATGGGATGGTGGAAGATGTAATTGTCACTCCTAAATCTTAGGAGTATCCTGCTGATTTCACAATATTATCAGTTAAGACAACTTTAGGAGGGTATCCAGTTATCCTTGGTAGACCATGGTTAGCAACTGCTGATGCTTTTATAGGATGTCGTTCTAGAGATATGACCATTTCTGATGGACAACCCACAAAGAAATTGGCCTTATATCCGTCTGCTAGACCTCAACCAGATTTGTCCCAACATGTTTGGCTAGATGTGAGGGAAGAAACTGAAGAATCCAATTCTTTGGCTCAATTAATGATGCTTCAAAATGACCCATTCTCACAACTTCAGATTGATGATTCTTTGCTTTTTCAAATTCTATAGTACAACTCTGATACGGGTAGTTCATCTGATCCAAATGGTAGCCATCTTCAATGTTTCCTGCAGCAACCAAATTCTGAGAGTTCACTGCCTAAACTTCTTGCAATTTTTCATAACTTGCTTCCACAAGAGGTACAAACATTACCTATAGATTCTATGAGTAATCTCACTAAGCAGATAGAATTGTCTCCAGATCATTGTTTGAATGTTAATAGCAAGTTGTCATAATCTCAAGAGGCTGACTTATTAAAAATGCTACAAGAACAACATAAAGCTTTTACATGGGAATATGGGGACATGCAAGGGATAGATCCTTGAGTTTGTACTCATAGGATCTATATTAAAGAAGATTGTTTACCAGTTAGGCAACCTTAAAGAAGAGTAAATCCAACACTTAGAGAAATAATTAAAAGTGAGCTTCAAAAGTTGCTTGATGCTGGTTTTATTTATCCAATCTCTGACAATCAATGGGTTTCTCCATTAGTCATTGTTCCCAAGAAAGGTGGAAAATGGAGAGTGTGTGTAGATTACAGAGAGTTGAACAATGCCACTAAAAAAGATCACTTTCTATTACCTTTGTAGACCAGGTATTAGACTCACTGTCTGGCAAAAGATATTTTTCTTTTTTAGATGGTTACAGTGGGTACAATCAGATAAAAATTACCCCTGAAGATCAAGATAAGACCACTTTTACCTGTCCATGGGGAACATTTGCTTATTCAGTCTTGCCTTTTGGTCTATGCAATGCACCAGCAACATTCCAAAGAGCAGTAATTAGTATCTTTGCTGATATATCTCATGACTGTATGGAGATTTATATAGATGATTTCACTACCTATGGAGTCATATTTGAAGAAGCACTGGTAAATTTAGAAAAAGGTATTGAAATGGTGCAGAGAGCTAAATTTGTCTCTAAACAGTGAAAAGTATTTTCTAATGATGGAAGAAGGTATTGTTCTAGGTCATCATGTTTCAAAGAATGGAATTCAGGTCAATCCTGCTAAAATTGAAGTAATTTAGAATTTACAAACTCCTGCAAAATAAAATGATGTCAGAAGTTTCCTTGGCCATGCAGGGTATTATAGAAGGTTTATAAAAGATTTCAGTAAAATTGTCAGCCCACTTTATGCCCTGTTAACAAAGGATTCTCAATTCGAGTGGACAGAAGCCTGTGAAAAATCTTTCCTGCAACTAAAGGACTTGCTTACTAAAGCCCCTGTTCTTCAAGGTCCAAAATAGAATTTGCCTTTTCACATACATGCTGATGCATCTGATTTTGGTATAGGAGCAGTTTTAAGTCAAAAAGAAAATTCAATTGAGCATGCTATTTACTTTATCAGCAAAAACCTTCAAGGTCCTGAGCTCAACTATACTGTTAGAGAAAAGGAATTACTTGCAGTGGTGTATGCTTTAAATAAATTTAGGCATTATGTCACAAGTTATCAGATATTCATCCATACTGACTATGCAACAATCAAGTATCTAATGAACAAACTTGCCATTTCTGGTAGATTGGCATGATGGCTCCTGTTGTTACAAGAATTTGACATTACAATCATTGACAAACTAGGAAGAACTAATGTTGTAGCTGACTTTTTATTAAGAATTCAATCAGCTGCACCTGTTGAACATGAGGTCATTGATGATAGGTTCCCAGATGAACACTTTTTCTCCATTGTTGCACATACTCCATGGTATGCAGACATTGCCAATTATCTAGCAGCAAACAAAATACCAGCTCACTTTTCCCCAAAAGAAAAGAAGTTGTTAATAGAGAAAAAGTTTTAATTTTTCATGGATTACAAATTGTCTGTTTTATATTGGACCTGATCAAGTAATACGAAGATATGTAAGAGAAGATGAGACTTATGATATCTTGCATGCTTGCCATGATGAACCACATGGGGGACATTTTGCAGCAAAAAGAACATCAATGAAGATTCTTACAACAGGGTACTATTGGCCAACATTACACAAGGATGATGTAGCCTATACAAGGAAATATGATAGATGCCAGCGTATGGGAAGACCAACTAAGTCAAATGAAATGCCACTATATCCGCAGGTGATAGTCACCCCTTTTGATAAATGGGGGATGGATTTTGTAGGACCAATTGATCCACCATCAAATGGAAAGTCATATATTCTAGTTTGCATGGACTATGTCACAAAATGAGTCGAGATAAAAGCTATGACTCATGCTCGGGATAACAAAGTTGTTGATTTTCTATATGAACAAATTTTCACTAGATTTAGAGTTCTGAGAGAGCTCATAACTGATCAGGGAGCTCAATTCACATCGAATCTGATCACTGCATTAATGAATGATTATAAAATCAAACATAGGAAGTCCAACCCCTATCATCCTCAAGCCAATAGTCAGGCAGAGGTAACAAACAGGGAAATTGAGGTGATCCTCATAAAGACAGTGCAGATCCATAGAAAAGATTGGAGCAATAGACTTCCTGAAGCAGTTTGGACCTACATAACTACATAAAAAATAACAACTGAGTTTACACTTTTTGAGCTGCTTTATGAAAAAATAGCCATGTTGCCCATTGAATTTGAGCATAAAACTTTGAGGACAGCTCTTGAACTCAATATGGAGATATCTGCAGCATAGAAGGACCATCTCCTATAGCTAAATGCTTTAGACGAAATGAGAAAAGCCGCCCTGCAGCACACAGAAACAATCCAACAGCGAAGGAAAAAATGGCATGATCAACACATCAGAACTAGAAAATTTTCTGCTAGAGATTGGGCTCTATTATATGATTCCAGATATCAAGAAAACTAGGGTAAGCTCACAACACACTGGCTTGGCCCTTATGAAGTTGAAAATGTGTTTAACAACGAAGTTGTACAGCTGGTGACAATTGATCTAGTCCGCTTCAAATTGCTAGTTAATGGCCATCAACTCTGGTTGTACCATAAACCAGTCTCAAAGAAAAAATTCATCCAGCACTTCATTCAGGTTCCTCCAGCTACTCTTCCTGTAGCCGAAGGCTTTAGCCTTTCTCTTGCAGCTTCGCCGTAATTTTGAAAAACATGCCCATAATAAAAGTTTTCTTTTTAAAAGGAAACCCCTTTTTCTCCATTTTCATTTATCGCCCCCATCTCACTTCTTTATCTTCCATCCATCCATCCCATCCATCAATTCCATCCATTCATCTCGTCTGCCCATGTCACCCATCCATTTCATTTGTCCACATCACCCTTAATTAAGATATTATTCCCAACTGTCAATTTATGCAGACGCTATCATCTTTCTTCACACGTACGTGCAATTATCAAAGGTACGCCATATCTTTTCTTATCACATATTTAATTTATTTTATTCTATTCATTTACTGCTATGACAGTACAAGTCATTATTACAAAATCTCCGCCTATTCTTTAGTATATGTGAGGACACATGTCATACTCTATGTAGGGGGCGGGGTAATCCACTTTTTTAAACCTGTCTTTTCACCGCTACCATAACTGCACAAATAACCTTTCTTTAATACTTTTCTGGTACTTTCCAAATGTGATCGCATGTCCTTCTTTATTGCATATTTTTCTTATAAATTACGATTAAGACTGCTTGTTCAAAAAGCTCATTTTTGGAAAAGAAGGAAATGTGATGGCACGACAGAAGAGAAACCAGAGCAGAAAGAGAAACAGAGAATTTGAATTTTTAGCAAGGAATTGAGTTCAGCTAGGGGAAAATTGTAAACATGAGTGGTCAGCTGGTGCGACATGAGCCTGTAGCTCATGAATTATTATTGCAAAATCTTCAAACAGTCCATGCATTCAGCCTCTTTGGATGGTTGAATTATTTTTTGAGTTTAAATACTTTTGATGAGGAGGCTGCTGGAGAATTTTTGAGAACCTTTTTTGAAGGGGAAGCTACTGTATGGGGTCTAACGGTTGTTGCAATTGAAGACAGAATTGCTGAAGTAACCGGGCTTCCAGCTGTTGGAGAAAATTTTTCTTCAGATGCTGCCGCTGCAAGAGTTGAGTTTTCAATGCCCACTAATGGACCTTTGAAAGTCTCCAAGCAGGGATGCAAGCGGGTATCGTTGCCTCCTCTTTATTCAAAATATGTTGCTTACATAATCAGGTATTTGACCTATGAAGGCCGTTTCTCCTACCTGCATTCTCATCATTTAAAATTATTAAGCCATATGAGGCATGGGTTAGTTGTAAATGTTCCAAATTTTTTGTTAAAATTTCTAGAACAAAGTGCCCACAGAACCCAACAGGGGAAAGATAATTTTGTTACTCACCATAGCCTTATCAAATTACTGATTGAGTGCTCTCTAAGAGATGTCTCACATTTTTCCTAGCAATAATTCATTGCCCAAAAGAGCTTGCAAATTCCACAACCCCCTAAGGTACTTACCCCACGGCCTCAGAAAAAGAAGAAAGAAATTGCATCTACCAGTAGAATAGGGAAAGGGTCATCTACTCCTGTAGCACCTGGTCCTGCAGCTTTCACACCTAAATCCTCTACTAGGGTACAAACTAGGTCTGCCACTATGAGAGATAAGGGTAAAACAAAGGCAGAAGGGTCCCCAGAATTTGCCCCTCATTCTCAGAAAAGGCAATGTCCTTCTCCTGTAGCATCATCCCCTATAGCCGTCTCTCCTACAGCAACACCTATTGCTATCACCAGTTCACCATCATCTTCTAGTAGGGCAGAGCCCTCTAAGCAGAAAAGAAAGAGGAAGGCTACTAGAATGTCTCCTGTAGCTGCATCAGTGCTAAGAAGAGTTTCCACAAGGAAACAATCTAAGACCTCCCCTGCTTCACTTCAACCAGAGGTTATTGTAATTTCAGGAGGGTCTATTGAGTCTGAACTTAATGTTTCTTAGAATGTGTCCAAGAATGCTGCTCAGAGTTCATTCGTTCCTGAAGAGGAACAAGTTGAGATAAAAGAAACAAGACATAATGAGCAAGGGTTACCAAATCTAGATGACTTGGCTACCACTGCTATGCAGTTTTCAGAGGAAGCACAGACTTCTCCACCGTAGCAACAAGAAGAATTTATCTTGCAGCAAGAGCAAAAACAGACTGAACAATTGAATGAGCCTAGTGAAGCTATATTTCACCCTGCAACTTGTAAAGCCATTGTTGTTTATAAGAAGACGTTTTAGATTGAGTTTCTGGAATATGTTAAAGCTAACTAGGAACTAGTTACATTGCAAACCCTGAATTTCTGACACATAGCCCAGATTGACATGCAACAAAGTCTATGGGAAGTAGAAAATAAGAAGTTGAAAAAGAAAATTGAAAGTCAGAAACAAAAAATTGCCGAGTTGAAAGCAAAACTGGATGAAATGTTAAAAGTAACTAGTCAAATTATGGAATGCAGACCACCACCCAGTGTTTATGCTCTGTATCTTAAGGAATAGTTTTTATGGTTCCAATTGATGAGAATTTCCAGAAACCAAGATCCATACTTCACACTGCCAAAAAATTTTATGAAGCATACCAGGCAGCCCCTAATTGGTTAAGAAATTCTCTGTGCGAATTATATTTACATGGTTTTTTAATTCCATTTGAAACAGAATGGAATCCTCTTATGTATATTGGTGATATTCATTTGAGATCATTTATGTTATGGGCAGCAAATGAAGCAAATTATGGCAGGCAGTGGGAAACATATGAGGAAGTTGAGAAAACTGAGCCTGTTCCATTACGTTCTCAAAGTTCAAACCCCCATGCAATGTTGAAAGACTGGTTTGCTCTGACATATGGCATTAATAATGTTACAGCCAGAGAGAAAATATTTGATGTCAGGAAATAGGTATATGATGAATTTCAGGCACAACAATATTCATTTTGGAGACTAGCATATACCAGAAGTGAGAAAAGATGGAAAAGATTAACTATTGGATTAAGAAGATCTGAACCTCACAGTCCCCTAAATTTCACAACAGCTCTTAAAAGATCAAGCAGATACATACAATTGAGACTTCAAACGAGATTTGAACTATGGTTGCCATTAACATTCAAACCTCCTATGCTAATGTGGCCCCTCTATCCTCACCAAGCTACAAATCTTAATAATGATTTAGAAGACCGAAGGTATGAAAGGTGCCGAGATTTCAGAGGATTTTATTACAGGTTTGGAAATCCATTTCAGAGTCATGTAGCAACCACTAAATTTAGAGAAACCACCAGGAAAGTTAATGCTGGAGGACTAGCATTGGGCTAAGTAGGGGGTAGTGATGAGCCCAAAATGTGCTCATAGTTTGGATGTTATGATAAACTTTTAATGCCTTTACTTTTGTTATTTGTGGTTGTTTAAAACTCTTTTGAAACCTTTTATGGGGATATCTTGTAGCAAAATACTTTCATATTCCTCCAGCCTATTGTGTTGACTTGACTACATTTATTGCCCTGTTGACTCCCTAAATGATTGGTATATCGCATATAATTTTTTAATGATAAAATAGATTTAAATTTGTGATTAATGAACGGATATCGTGTATGTGCCATACGCCTTTTCTTTCACATCTGTTTCATAGGTTGTTGAAGAATGATCGAGTCAAGCGCAGTCGATCTCAGCCTTGCAGTAAAGTCCATTTCCTGCACGACTTCGAGGAAGTTCTGGCGAAGACTCTTTGACCGAAACTGCTAGGAAAGATTTTTAATGATAGTTAATATGGAAAGAGTGGTGCATTAGATTCTCTCTGGATCGGGTTAAATGCATAAATTCATTTATGAAGTTTGTTCCTTGATTCTGGGATACACTTTACTTCCACGTCTTTCTCTGATAGGGTTAGTTAGTTAGCTGCTCTTCTAATTTTTTTAATAAAGTTCTCCTCCTACATGAGGGAGAAGAGAGATGATAGTTAGAGTAAGATAGAAACAGAGTAATAGATATCATATAAGAGCCAGTATGATAATGAAAAGTGAAATCTATTTGATAAGAGACAAAGTTTGTTGTTAGTTTCCATATCAACAAAGTAATGTATACCATTCTATTTTCATGAATAAAGTTTGATGAAGTTCTGAGTTTAGCACCTACGTAATCAGTAGATGCTTGCTAAGGGGGCCCACTTAGTAAGCATCTGTAGCTAGTTAGTTAGTTGTTCTTTTCTATTGATCTTCAGTTACCTTTCTTCTTTGAAGTTTTCATACAAACTCAGTCTTGTACTGCTCCTGCAGCATAGAGAATCCATCCCTGTGCTTGTTCCTGCAGCATAAGGCCAGTTCATAGTTTGTGCTTCAGTCGTAGCTGTTACGGTTTCTGTTTTAATTAAAATCATAGTTGAGTTAAAGAACTTTGCATTACCTTCCTGTAGCATAGATAGAATTCCTTTCTAGTATTTATTTCCGCTAAGATTTGACCAAAACTAGTTCTTAGTGCATATATTTTTCCGTGCCATTTAAAGTATATGTCCCCTGGTTTGACAAGTAAATGAACGTCCATAGAAAGATGTTATTCACTTGTCGGAATGTCCAAATTCTAGGAAAGGTTTTACCATGATTTTCATATCCTTTTATGGGCGCGACCACCCTTACTCAGATTTCAGAATTATAATAATAATATCATAGGATTTCTTTGTTTTCAGTTAAGCACATAGTTCTTTGTTTTCTCGTCTACAAAATACCCTAAGGATTACAACCAGAGAACCTACACTCTTTTCAACATAGGTTTTTATATACATTTGAAGTATGTTTGTCATAATGAAAGTCTTCAAAGAATGCATTTTTCACAAGAATCTGAAACTCACTTGCCAATTTTAAAAACTAAAGCTGAATAATGACAATCTATAGATGATGCTAAAAATCAAGAGTAAGGCCTATCCAGAGGGCTGCAAATAATCCATTATTTCAAAACCTTGATTTCCCACAAGCTAAGAACCATAACCTCCCAATTCTCAAAGAATATTCAACCATGTAACTACTCTGAGATTCGATGCCAACGAATGATGTCATCCTGCAACTATACAAAGAATTTCACATGTCGGCCTTAGAGATATAGTTTGTTAATCATTCGCTGAGACATCCAAATAGTCCTGCCAAAGGCCATTATAATGTTGATCGCTCCTTTGGTCCCTATGCATCGCCATGACCTTCTGCCATCGAGGAGAAACCATATCAAAGATCTTTATGTTTTCCTGAGATCACATTTATGTTAAATTTGTTTCAATTGCTGAGACACAAGAGTCTTTCTCACCGAGATGTGCCCTTTTGTTTCATTCACTATTGCTATAGCCTTTTGATATTGGAGAGACATCTTGTAGACAAGAATTTGTTTTGCAGAGAGCCCCCGTGATCAAACATGTTGCCGTGACAATTCAATCCTTATGTCGAAAGCAACCTTATCATTGACAGTCATCCCTCTGTTTGTCGCTGTGACATTCTGCTATTGGGGAGATGTTATGTAGATTGCCCTAGGTTTCACTGAAAGACCACATGATACACATTGGTCACCATGACACATGGTTTTTCTTGCCGACGAGCCTTCTATCTTATGAGTGTCACTATAGCATACTGTCATCGAGGAGACCTCTCGTAGAATGCTTGAGTCATACCAAAAGTCACCAACCATCTTCTGTGTCACTGAGACAAGACTGATCCTATGCCGACAAAGACATTTTGTGTTCCATTGGCAAGACCAGAGGTCACTCACCGCGACCTCTCTTCGATGCACATGAGTCATACCAAAATGTTTTATCCACTCTAAGTTGCTGAGACATTACAAACTCGCTGTGACCCTATATCGATGACTCTAACTCTTACCGATATAACCTTTGTGCACAAGTCGGTAAGACACCACAAAATCGCTATGACATTTCATCAAAGCCACAACCTTTGCTGATAGACTTCCACATCCATTAGTCAGGGAGACATAACCCTTTTCACTATGACCCTTCACCGAAGCCTTAAACTCTTATTGATATGTTCCCATTCAACCTCCGATCGGTGAGACAAAGCAATTTTGTTGTGACTACATATCGACGGTATAACTTATGCTGATATAATCCTTTTCTATCGTAGAAAAAAAAGAGAATGTCATGCTAATAGATGCCTGGAGATGGATCTTGATCGCTGTGACATCAAATAAGTCTTGCCAATACGAACTTTCTTGTGCCAATCACCAAGACACAAAGAACTAGATGAAACAACATGCTGATAGGGATTACTTACGCCAATGCACCACCTCATGTATTAGTCGTTGAGACTCGACTCATTCGGAAAGACCTCTTAGCAGTGAAAAATACTCATGTCGATAGACTTTTCTTCTGTTGCCAAGACCATGATGAATGTGATGCTGAAAGCTGCTTGTATGTAAAATCAAATCGTTATGACATCAGAAACATCTTGTTGATAGGCAACACAGATGTTTATCAGAGAAATGGATTGGGGAGACCCTACCATTCTCATGCCGATAAGTGTATTCCCGAATGAGAAACAACCTAAAACATTAGACAAATAAGATGTCAGAACTGAGGTAACTATAATCCCTTTAAAAATGTGAGTTCATGGAATGTAATCAAATGGCTTGTAATCATGTGAAATACACCTATGGTGTGCAAGGAGAACCATCCTGATAAAGATACCATATGACAAACTCTGTCAGTCAAAGAAATAGCATTCATAAAATGAACCAGAGATCTCATCACCATGAATTTGAATCATAACAAATAACTATCTGTAATAGCTAAGAGACATTAAAGAAGTTCCATAATAAAGCATAAAGATCCAAACTGAGACTAATCATCAAAGAGAACCACCTGAAAGGGATTTTTTCATCAAGGACAAACTATAAAACACAAATTAGATCCTTCAAAATACTATCTAGTTTATTGGCAAGACACTAGATTCATCAGCACCTTAAGAATTGAGCATCAACCCCACCAAAGATTTGTCAATGTACTTCTAACTTGTATTTCAAAAACAAAATGAAATAGTGGCATTTACAAGCCATTTCTCTACATCTTATATCACCAAAAGAAAATACAAGATGTCATACCTCATTCTAGACTCCATAGGTGATCTGGTGGAAATTTTTAGTGAAATTTTTAGTTTTTCATTTGTCTCCAAAATCTGTACCATTAGAAAGAGCTCAGTGTCTTGATCTCAAGGCAACTCAAATGGACCGAAAAGGAGTCCATTTGTGCAAGTTATGGCCAGTCAAACCTTGGGTCAAACAGGGATCAGGGGGCATCTAGAAAGTGAAAAAAATGATGTTATCAAAAGTTGTGGAAGTTGGCATCATCACGAAGAGCTCATCAAGATGATTCTGATGGCGTTCATTTCGTCAAAATCTGACATCATACGTGAAAGTTATCAGCGGTCAAAGCTTTCAGTTAACTTTTGAGGTGGACCATATAGATGTTGATGTCAGCATTCCATACTGTACGGATGATGAAGTGGACAAACCAGAATTCAACACGTGGCATCCGTGTCAGCATTGTATGAAACCAACCACCTATCGACACGTGTCATCCGTAGCCCAGTCAGCAGGTACAGTCAACATCCTCGTTGGCATCCACATCAGCATCCTAGTCGGCATCCCCATCAGCAGTCGAGTTGGCAGATAGTTAGTAGTATGGACCAATGAAAGCTTGCCACGTGGCCCCTCTCTTCCTTCCTCCTTGCACGTGGGTTTGTTTGTTTTAACAAAAGGTTGTTGGGGAAGGGATTCGATCAACCAACCTTCCCCATGCGAAAATCCCGCGCGACCGTTGTGCCACGGCTGTTCCACTTATATATGTTTTGATAGCTGTTGGTTTTGTTATTTGTTTGATTGAAATTTGTGAAACAAACCAACGGTCGGTTGTTTGAACCCACAACCACCGGCCCAATAAAATCTATTACCACTGATAAGCCATTTGATGGGTTTAGAATTTGCATGGCATCGGTTTCTTTTGTTGTATCTGCCAAAACCGAATGCCTTAGTATAAAACAAACTCCTATTATTTTAAATTAAACAAACAACTTCTTATTAAAAATAACCCCTTAAGTTGTAACAAAAGCTTGAAAACAATAAGTTGAAGGGCTTAAATAAATTATAGGGGGGTTTATTTTTTTTAAGGGAAATTTATAAAGATTTTTTATGTAAATGGAGAGATAGGGTTGTTTTAGAAAATCTTATGGTTTTTCCTCCATATGGAAAACAAAATTGTATTTAAAGGGTGGTATAGGGAGGAGTTTAGCTAAGAGTTCTTGGGTGGGATTTTCAAGTGTGAGACTTATAATTTTCAAGTGAAACAGGTGCTAGGTGATACAGAGAGGAGCTCTAGGAGATTTTTGGAGCCATTTTCGTACATCAGAGTATTGTTATGTTGCCAAAGTGCTAGAAGGAATGGTCATGATGCATTTTTGTAATTGATTGGGAGATTAATCGGATCAGTCACACTCCATTGGAGCGGACCCGGAGACGTAGTCACGTTTGTGGTGAACTCCGTAATCAAACTCTATTTGCATCTCTCTTTCTTTCTCTCACTTTCTTTCATTATGTGGTTATCACCTTATCATTTTAATTATTGTAATTATTTCAATGAGTTCATTTTGTGTTAATTAACTTGGATAAATCATTGTAAAAGTTAAGCATTCAATTATGAAAATAGTCTAGATCCTATACAGATCAAGTGGTATCAGAGCTCTGTTGACTATTATTGCAGTTGTTTTTTTTTTAATGCTAACGAGATCTAGGATTCGGAAGGGTGAAGGCAAGCTCGAAGACTTTAATCCTAAAATTAGGAAGTGAAGAACTTTTCTAAATATGTCCTTGTCTAGAATGGAGGTTCTTGAAGAAATCAAGGAGTAGGAGTTTCAAAGAGCATTCCTCGAGATGAAGGCTAAGGTGGACATTCTTTTTCAAGAGAGACAAGAGTGGAAAGAATGTGAAGGAGGTTCGTCGAAGCAAGAAGATCGCAAAGATGAGAAAGGGAAACAACATGGAGATGGTGGCAAGCAACCGGATCACCCCTTTTCTCCTTCTCCTCACTCTTCTCCCTCTTCTCCATCTTCTCCTCATTCTACTTTTAGTCCTTTCAAGAATGGGCATAAGCCTAAAATTAAGTTGGATGCAAAATTTGATTTACCAAAATATTGTGGTGAACTTAATGCTAAAAAATTGGATGATTGGATTCAGCAAGTTCAAGTCTACTGTAGAGTCCAAAACCTATTAGATGATGTTGATAGGATCCAATTAGCTACTCTTCAATTAGGAGGTACAACTTTAACTTGGTGGGAGAGTAAGACTAAGGTAGAAATTTCACAACATGGTAGAGTCAGTTTAACTTGGGCAGAGTTTGTTAATGCTCTTAAAAAGAAATTTTATCCCCTAGGACATATGCAACAGTTAATGATGGACTAGCAAATGTTTAGGCAAGGGAAAGGTCAAATTGTCCAAGAGTAAACCCATGAATTTAGGAAGAAGGCTATTGCTTTGAATGTTCCTTTGTACACCCAGGACACTTTGATGAAGTACATAGGAGGTCTTCATTCCTACCTTAGGCATTCTATTTTGGTTTTGAACCCTTGTAATTTGGATGAAGTGTCTGTTCAAGCTACACACTTAGCGTCAAGGGGTAAAGGATCTTTTATTCATAAGTTTGATAATGATGTAAAGAAATCTTCTAAGGTTGCAGATACAGGGAAATGAAAGAAGACATCTACAGTTAAGAAGGATGAGAAACTTTCTTGCACTCATTGTGACAAGAAGGGTCATGATGAAGAACATTGTTGGCAGTTGCATTCAGAACTGAGGCCTAAGTGGGCTCAAAAATGTAATCAGAAACAGAAAGGTAAGGAGAAAGCCACGAATGTTGTTATGGATCTTGGTTCAGATTCAGATGATGAGACTAAGATAACAGCTATGGGTTTAAAAGGAAAAGCTCCTATTTCTGGTGTTTTTATTGCTAGTTGTGCTTCTACTTCTACAGTAATGATTTCTTTGAAGATAAGAAAAGGAATGAGTTGTTTCATTTAAGGGTTGTTGCTAAGAACAGTAAAATTGATGCACTCATAGATAGTGGATCTCAGGTTAATCTAATTTTTGAAAGTGTTGTAAGGAACTTGGGATTGAAAACTAAATTACATAAGAAACCTTATCCACTAGGCAGGATTTGTGAAAATGATAAGTTGCAAGTAACAAGACAATGCACCTTAAGATTCACAATCACTAGTAAATTTTTGGATGAAGTACAATTTGATGTAGTTCCACTGGTATCTGTGGGATAGTGCTTGGTAGCCCTTATCTTTACGATAGAAAAGCAATTTTCTATAGGGAAAAGAATCATTATCACTTGTTTAAAGATGTCATTCAGTATATTGTACATTCTCACAGGATTAAGACTGGTCATTCTTTTGCAAACACAGGGTAGTTAAAGAGGGTAATTAATGCAAGTAAGGAGTTAACTCTTATGTCTGTCAGTATAGGTGGTTCTACACTTGAACTTGGAGTAGCTAACCAGGGTCAAATGTTGTAGGATGCACCCACAGTACAGCATGAGAAAATGATGATTGAAAGCATTGATGGTTCCTTGGGTAAAAATGTTCCTATTGTAAAGGATTGATATCTTTTTGATTTATTCTCTTTCATTTCTACATTATTGTTCAACTTGATGCTAGTCAATTTTTGTTGGTTAGTGGCTATGACAGTTGATGTAGAAGCTTATGGAAGTGATAGAATAATGTTTATGTTCAACAATGTTGTTGCAGTATTCATTGTGCTTGTGAGCCAGGTATTCAGATGTACAGAGGATATAGCACAAGTGGGGAGGCCAAATCCTCACTTAATGTCAGAATAAATGCCACTTTTGGAGGTCCAAAAGGTCTTTAGTGGGGAGGCCTGATCTAGTGGAAATTTTTAGTGAAATTTGAAGTTTCTCATTTTTCTCCAAAATCTGTACCATCAGAAAGAGCTCATCCTCTTGATCTCAATGCAACTCGAATGGAGTGAAAAGGAGTCCATTTGTGCAAGTTATGGCTAGTCAAACCTTGGGTCAAACTGGGATTAGGGGGCATCCAGAAAGTGAAAAAAATGATGTTATCAAAATTTGTGGAAGTTGGAATCATCACAAAGAGGTCGTCGAGATGATTCTGATAGCGTTCATTTTGTCAAAATCCAACATCATACGCAAAAGTTATCAGTGGTCAAAGCTTTTAGTTGACTTTTGAGGTGGACTGTATGGATGATGAAGTGGATGAACCATAATTTGACACGTGGCATCCATGTTAGCATTCTACGGAACCAACCACCTATCGACACATGTCATTCGTAGCCTAGTCAGCAGGTACAGTCAGCATCCTCATTCGCATCCACATCAACATCCTAGTCGGCATCCCCATCAGCAGTCGAGTCGGCAGATAGTTAGCAATATGGACTAATGAAAGCTTGCCACATGGCCCCTCTCTTCCTTCCTCCTCGTGTGCGGGTTTGTTTGTTTTAACAAAAGGTTGTTGGGGAAGGGATTCGATCAACCAACCTTCCCCATGCGAGAATCCCGCGGGACCATTGTGCCACGGCTGTTCCACTTATATATGTTTTGATAGCTGTTGGTTTTGTTATTCGTTTGATTGAAATTTGTGAAACAAGCCAATGGCTGGTGGTTTGAACCTGCAACCACCAGCCCAATAAAATCTATTTCCACCGATAAGCCATTTGATGGGTTTAGAATTTGTATGGCATCAGTTTCTTTTGTTGTATCTGCCAAAACTGAATGCCTTAGTATAAAACAAACTCCTATAATTTTAAATTAAACAAACAACTTCTTATTAAAAATAACCCCTTAAGTTGTAACAAAAGCCTGAAAACAATAAGTTGAAGGGCTTAAATAAATTATAGGGTTTTTTTTTTTTTTTAAGGGAAATTTATAAAGATTTTTTATGTAAATGGAGAGATAAGGTTGTTTTAGAAAATCTTATGATTTTTCCTCCATATGGAAAACAAAATTGTATTTAAAGGGTGGTATAGGGAGGAGTTTGGCTAACAGTTCTTGGGCAGATTTTTCAAGTGTGAGACTCATAATTTTCAAGTGAAACAGGTGCTAGGTGATACAGAGAGGAGTTCTAGGAGATTTTTGGAGCCATTTTCATACATCAGAGTATTGTTATGCTGCTGAAGTGCTAGAAGGAATGGTCCTAATGCATTTTTGTAATTGATTTGGAGATTAATCGGATCGGTCACACTCCATTGGAGAAGACCTGGAGACGTAGTCACATTTGTGGTGAACTCTGTAATCAAACTCTGTTTGCATCTCTCTCTTTCTTTCTCTCACTTTCTTCCATTCTATGGTTATCACCCTATCATTTTAATTATTGTAATTATTTCAATGAGTTCATTTTGTGTTAATTAACTTGGATAAATCATTGTAAAAGTTAAGCATTCAATTCTGCAAATAGTCTAGATCCTATACAAATCAATAGGGGTAAAACATATTACAATAATAGACTCCCCCTGAGTCTTTGCTTCTTCTTAAGACCTGGAAGGCAACTCTTGTGCAAGGAGTGCACAAGGAGTTTTCTCAGAAGCATCTTTATAGCTCTTCTTGTCATTTTGATTGCTCTTTCTTCTCCACTCTAATGAGGCCTTTTTCACTTGTTTGCTTAAAGTACATGTCTTTCTATTGAATTTGCATTGCTGTACTTTATGTCCAATGTTATTACATCTGAAATAAATGACTTGGTGATTGTTCTGAGAAATAGAAGACTTCCTACAGACTTTTCCAGCATTGTTCCCTACATTATTGTCTCTTGTATTTATTCTACAGTCTCTTCTCAAGTGACCAAAATTGTTACAGTTGTAACACACCACATCCTCATTTCTAGGGACATTAGAATGATTCTTATTTGACCATCTTATGCAATCAATTGCCTTATGACCATAGTCATTAAAAACATAACAATATCCTTGGAAAGAATGATTATACCTAAATGAATGATCATGCCAAGGATGTGAAGATCTGAAGACATTTTTCCTTTCTCTATGAATACCTTTAGATTGTCTTCTAGTGTCAATGTTATCCTTTGATGCAACAATACTGTAACCAAGATCAACCTTCATCCTTGGTGTTTGCTTGGCTGTAAACTTCTTTCCATTTGAAGTAGTAAACATTGTTTCATGTTTAGATTTGTTTGTAGAGATTTGTCCAACCTCATATTCTAGTCGTGTAGGATCTTTAGAATGCTTTTGCTTGCTCAACATCTCATTCAATATTTTAGTACTATGATCAAATTTTTGAATTTTACCAGATCAAGATCATTGATACTTTCAAGCTCTTTTCTTAAAGCAACTACTTCTTCTTCAAGTTTTAGACAAACAATCTTTTTAATCTCCAAATCAGAACTCACAACATCTACAATCCTCTTATATTCTTCAATTTCAATTTTTTGACTAATAATCATATCGTCCTTAAGAGTTAGTTCTTTTAAAAAGGAATAATTATCTAAACATTTCTTTAAAGAATCAATCTCATATTCTAGTTTATCACACAATTCATCCTTGTCTTTTAACTTGACTTCGAGACTCTCTTCTTGTTGAAGCTGTCTTTTTAAAAACTGGTTTTCCTTTCTAAGCTGCTTAATTGTATCTAAGGCACATAGGATTTCACCTTCCAAATCAACCTCACTTTTTGGTTCATTATATTCCTGTTCAAAGTTATCTTCACCCAAAGATTGATCTACTTCTACACAAGTTTCTTGATCATTTAAATATTCATTTATGATCTCCTTGGACATCTTTTCAAAACTATGAAGGTTTACACCTTCTTCACTCTTAGATGTTTCACAACCTATTTCAGTATCAAAAGATATCTCTTCTTGTAACTCACTATTCTGATTCATTTCAGTCAAATTGTCCCAAACTTCCTTAGCACAATTGTAATGAATCACTTTTGTAATAAGTTTCTTTGGAAAGTTATTAAAAATAGCATTTATAGCTCTGGTATTGAATTCAAGAGCTTTCATCTCCTCAAGAGTGGAAGGAGATGTTGCAGATGTAGTACAACCCTTTTCAACTACTAGCCACACTTCAGATCCTAAATAAAGTATGTTTCCATCCTATGTTTCCATATAATAATGTTTGTTTCTTCAAACTGAGGAGTTCCAGATCTAGGATACTCTAACATTTCAAAGCTACTATTTATGAACTCTTGCTCTTTGTTACTTATACTAGATTCAAGTTGAGCATGATGAATAGCATTTATCTGAGAACATCTTTTTCCCTTATTCCTTCTGTTCTTTCCCATATTAACCAAAGTACTCCAAGAAACCATGAACAATCCTAGGTGGTTTAGACCTAATAGAGGACCCTACGCTCTGATACCAATTGTTGGATTTATGGACAGACACTGAGAGTGGGGGGGTGAATCAGTGTCAACACTTTTTCAACTTCGACCAAGATTTTTCATTCTAATTTCCTTTTCTTTCAACAATAGAGTAGAGTAATCACTTTTGAAAGCATAAAGATATGACAACATTAACTCAGTCTATTAGATAACTTATGAAAATATGATTTGAGTGAGATATATTGCATTTTCCAAAACATAGCTCAGATTTGATCTCAATATTACTTTGATTAATGCATTCATGAATTGAATGTAATCATTCATAAAAAGAATTGAGAATAGTAATAATCCCAATAGTGAACTGAAACAACAACACAGAAAAGTAGTGAGCACACAAAAGAACAAAGAGACAAAAGATTTTCCAAGTGGAAAACCCTCCGGGGGTAGAAAAACCACTCCTAAACTGCATTACTAGCTTAATCTTCAAAAACCACTGTTAACAATGCCTTATAGGCTAATTTATGAGCACCAACTCAAGGAGCACCAACCCCTCATTTAGAGACACCAATCTCAAGGAGCACCAACCCCTTACTCAGATTTCAGATTTACAATAATAATATCATAGGATTTCTTTATTTTCGGTTAAGCACATATTTCTTTGTTTTCTTGTCTACAGAATACCCTAAGGATTACCACCAAAGAACCTAAACTCTTTTCAACATAGGTTTTTATATACATTTGAAGTATTTTTTTCATAATGAAAGTCTTCAAAGAATACGTTTTTCACAAGAATCTGAAACTCACTTGCCAATTTTAGAAACTGAAGCTAAATAATGACAATCTGTAGATGATGGAAAAAATCAAGAGTAATTCCTATCCAATGGGCTGCAAATAATCCATTATTTCAAAACCATGAATGCCCACAAGCTGAGAACCATAACCTCCAAATTCTCAGAGAATATTCAGCCATGTAACTGCTATGAGATTCGGTGCCAACCAATGATGTCGGCCTGCAACTATACAAAGAATTTCACATGTTGGCCTTAGAGACAGAGTTTGTTAATCGTTCATCGAGACATCCATATAGTCCTACCAAAGGAAATTATAATGTTGATCACTCCTTCGGTCCCTATGCATCACCATGACCTTCTGCCGTCGGGGAGAAACCATATCAAAGATCTTTATGTTTCCTCGAGATCACATTTCTCTTAAATTTGTTTCAATCGCTGAGACACAAGAGTATTTCTCACCGAGACGTGCCCTTTTGTTTCATTCACTATCACTATAGCCTTTTGATATCAGAGATACATCATGTAGATAAGTCTTTGTTTTGCCGAGAGCCCCCGTGATCAAACATGTTGCCATGACAATTCAATACCTATGCCGAAAGCAACTTTATCACTGTCAATCATCCCTTTGTTTGTCGCTGTGACATTTTGCTGTCGAGGAGACATTATGTAGATTTCCCCACATTTCACTGAAAGACCACATGATACATATTGGTCACTGTGACACATGGTTTTTCTTGCCGACGAGCCTTCTATCTTATGAGTGTCGCTATAGCATACCGTCATCGGGGAGACTTCTCGTAGAATGCTTGAGTCATACCGAAAGTCACCAACCATTTTCTGTGTCACTAAGACAAGACTGATCCTATGCTGACAAAGACCTTTTGTGTTCCATCAGTGAGACTAGAGGTTACTCACCGAGACCTCTCTTCGATGCACATGAGTTATACCTAAATGGTTTATCCACTATGAGTCACTGAGACATTACAAACTAGCTGTGACCTTAGACCGATGAATCTAACTCTTACCGATATAACCTTTGTGCACAAGTCAGTTAGACACCACGAAATTTCTATAACATTTCATTGAAGCCACAACCTTTTCTGATAAGACCTTTTGGTGCACAGTTGGTGAGACAATGTGTCTTCGGTGAGACCACATACCGAATACAACACTCCTGCCTATAGACTTCCACATGCATCAGTCAAGGAGACATAACCCTTTTCGCTATGACCCTTCACTGAAGCCTTAAACTCTTGCCGATATGTTCCCATTCAACCTTCGATTGGTGAGACAAAGCAATTTCGTTGTGACCACATACCGACGGTATAACTTATGCCAATATAATCCTTTTCTATCGCCGAAACAAAAGAGAATGTCACGTCGATAGATGCTTGGAGATGGATCCCGATCATTGTGAATGAAATAAAACTTCCAGATATGAACTTTCTTGTGCTGGTCACCAAGACACAAAGCACTTGATGAAACAACATGTGGATAGGGATTACTTATGCCAATGCACCACCTCATGTATTAGTCATTGAGACCTGACTCATTCGAAAAGAACTCTTACGGTGAAAAATAATCATGTTGATAGAATTTTCTTCTATCCCCAAGACCATGATCATTGTCATGCTGAAAGCTGCCTATATGTAAAATTAAATCGTTATGACATCAGAAACATCTTGCCGATAGGCAACACAGACGTTTATCAGAGAAATTGATTGGGGAGACCCTGCCATTCTCACACTGATAAGTGTAAGCCCGAATGAGAAACAACCACAAACATTAGATAAATAAGATGTCAAAACCAAGGTAACTGTAATGCCTTTAAAAATGTGAGTTCAAGGAATGTAATCAAATGGCTTGTAATGATGTGAAATACACCTATGGTGTGCAAGGAGAACCATCCTGACAAAGAAACCATCTGTCAAACTCTGTCAGTCAAAGAAATAGCATTCATAACATGAACCAAATATCTCATCACCACGAATTTGAATCATAATAAATAACTATCTGTAATAGCCAAGAGACATTAAAGAAGTGCCATAATAAAGCATAAAGATCCAAACCGAGACTGATCATCAAAGAGAACCAACTAAAAGGGATTTTGTCATCAAGGACAAACTATAAACACAACTGAGATCCAACAAATGGTATCAATGCTCAATTTGGTAAAATTCAGAAATTTGATCATAGTACTAATATATTGAATGAGATGTTGAGCAGGAAAAAGCATTCTAAAGATCCTACAGGAGTGGGATATGATGTTGAACAAAGCTCTGCAAACAAATCTAAACATGAAACAATGTTTACTACTTCAGATGGAAAGAAGTTTACAGCCAAGCAAACACCAAGGATGAAGGCTAATCTTGGTTACAGTATTGCTACATCAAAGGATAACATTGATACTAGAAGACAATCTAAAGGTATTCATAGAGAAAGGAAAAATTTCTTCAGATCTTCACATCCTTGGCATGATCATTCATTCAGGTATAATCATTTTTTCCAAGGATATTGTTATGTTTGTAATGACTATGGTCATAACGAAATTGATTGCATAAGATGGTCAAATAAGAATCATTCTAATGTCCCTAGAAATGAGGATGTGGTGTGTTACAACTGTAACAATTTTGGTCACTTGAGAAGAGACTGTAGAATAAATACAAGTGACAATAATGTAGGGAACAATGCTGGAAAAGTCTGTAGGAAGTCTTCTATTTCTCAAAACAATCACAAAGTCATTTGTTTCAGATGTAATAACATTGGACATAAAGTACAACAATGCAGATTCAATAGAAAGATAGGTACTTTAAGCAAACAAGTGAAAAAGTCATCATTGGAGTGGAGAAGAAAGAGCAATCAAAATGACAAGAAGATCTATAAAGATGCTTCTGAGAAAACTCCTTGTGCACTCCTTGCACAAGAGTTTCCTTCCAAGTCTTGAGAAGAAGCAAAAACTCAGGGGGAGTCTTTTATGGAAATATGTTTTACCCCTATGGAGTCTAGAATGAGGTATGGCATCTTGTATTTGCTATTGGTGATATAAGATGTAGAGAAATGGCTTGTAAATGCCACTATTTCATTCTGTTTTTGAAACACAAGTTAGAAGTACAAGATGCTTCTGAGAATAATTGCTCTTTCTTCTCCACTCCAATGAAGACTTTTTCACTTTTTTTCTTAAAGTACCTATCTTTCTATTGAATCTGCATTGCTGTACTTTATGTCCAATGTTATTACATCTGAAATAAATGACTTTGTGATTGTTCTGAGAAATAGAAGACTTCCTACAAACTTTTCCAATATTTTTCCCTACATTATTGTCACTTGTATTTTTTCTATAGTCTCTTCTCAAGTGACCAAAATTGTTATAGTTGTAACACACCACATCCTCATTTCTAGGGACATTAGAATGATTCTTATTTGACCATCTTATGCGATCAATTGCCTTATGAACATAGTCATTACAAACATAACAATATCCTTGGAAAGAATGATTATACCTGAATGAATGATCATGCCAAGGATGTGAAGATCTGAAGAAAATTTTCCTTTCTCTATGAATACCTTTAGATTGTCTTCTAGTGTCAATGTTATCCTTTGATGCAACAATACTGTAACCAAGATCAACCTTCATCCTTGGTGTTTGCTTGGCTGTAAACTTCTTTCCATCTGAAGTAGTAAACACTGTTTCATGTTTAGATTTGTCTGCAGAGCTTTGTCCAACCTCATATCCCACTCGTGTAGGATCTTTAGAATGCTTTTTCTTGCTCAACATCTCATTCAATATATTAGTACTATGATAAAATTTATGAATTTTACCAGATTGAGTGTTGATACTTTCAAGCTCTTTTCTTAAAGCAACTACTTCTTCTTCAAGTTTTAGAAAAATGATCTTTTTAATATCTCTTTCTTTACACACTTATTGTGCTTACATGAGATGCTACACATTATTACTCTTTGCATGCTTCTTGTGCCTACATGATGACACCTATTGCTATCCTTTGTTTTTTTTTCATGTGGCTTTTTTTATTATGGTATCTTTGGTAATATTAAACACTTAATGTGATTTAATTGTTGTTGACATTTCACCCTTATCTCTAACTCCTTGCATCATTTATATTCAACCAATTTGAGTGGGAAAAATTTATCATTGAAGTTCCTTCATGAATCTGATTTTAGTGATTTAGTTACATGAGATCTATGATCATTTTTTGTTACTAGGTAGAGCTTCATTACCATATCTAGATAAAGGATTTTTACATTATGTCTATCTGGTTGATTCCTTTTCACATATATTTTTTATCAGTTTTCATAATAGGAGAATTCTCTTGTCCTACTCCCTTTTATCTTTTTACTTAAATTTTTTTTCAACAAGTTGTGATTATGCTCAAATATTAAATACTTGACGCACACTATACATTGCAACCTTTTATATTGTAGTTGTATGTTATTCAAAAAAATATCTCAAGGGATGACTACACATATAATTTGCATCATGATCCATCACTTTACATTTATCCATATCCTTTGAGTGCTTCAAAAATATTTAATTCCATGTTTCCTACATAATTTTACTTTGATATTCATTCTCATAGTATCTCACATATAAATTAAAGATGGGAAAAATTTAATGGTGAAAATTGTAACCCATTCTCACATGGTTTTCTTTATTGCATCAATTAGTGTTTAATATGATCCATTTTGAATGGAATCTCACAAATGTTGACACCTTAGTTCAAATAGATAGAGTTGTGGAACTAATCTAGATTAGTTTCAAACTGACATATATGATCCTCACACTTTTAAATTTAAAATTTTTACCACCCCATCATTTGATGATCATTGTGAGTTGAGAAAAACATGAATTGTCTAAATTAAACAATATGATGGTTTATTAAGGACTAAGCCTAATGTGAAAGAACCATATAGTGTAATGAAAGAGCACATGGATAGTTCTATTTGTAAATGGATAAAATTTAATACTCTAGCATTGCATAATCATGAGGTAGGAATTCTCATATTACATGTTTTCTTATTATTCTCAACATTGATTCATTTTCATTGAATAGGTCCATCTAGGGGCTTGAAAAAGGAGAAATTGAACCTCATGATCTATTAAATAACCAAAGGTCTTTGTAAGCATAACCTATCCTTACATGAATTTGGATACAAAGGATTGAGGAAAATACGCTTCAAACTATGTTAGTGTGTCTTATTAAGTCCAAAAGTTATAGGTTCATATCTATGCATTAGGTTAGGCCCACAATCACATAACTTACCAAAAAAGGTACATAGTCCATTTTATGGGTTAGCAATAAATCATGAACCTCCAACACCATAATGGATGAACTTGTAGTATCATTTAACTATTTGCATCAAAATTATAACTAAATAAACCATATATTTAATTTACCTAATTTTTATATATAAATATTAATTATAACATATTTAATAATTATTACCAACTCTTAAATCATAGCATTTGTGCCCCACATTTTTTGAAGTGCTACTCTAGCCTACATCATTTCCCATTTCATTTTCTATGGTGTATGCTTCTTATATTCTATTTACATTTCATTTAATTCTCTATTGGATTTGATAGAGGCATTAGCTACATATTAGCTATTCTAAATGAAGCCATTATTTTGGAGTACAACAAGTATCTCATTCCATATATATCAAAAACAATAAAATAGAATATACAAAGAAAAGGAAAGATATTAATAAATATTGTTCACTAATTTTAATTATCAAAATAGAAAGTACATTTATAGAGATTACAAACTTAAAACCAATTCTTATAATCTTGGAATCTAGCTTGATCCCTACCTAAAACTAATTGACAATGCACTAATGACTATATCCACAACAACTCTTATTAACACTTAACATATAACTTGGACACCTCTAAGACTCATATTGCCAATACTATTAGTAATACATTGAATTCTTCAAATTCATGACAACACGCAGTTACACATAGCTTTTGGATAAATAGTTATCTCCAAGACCTTCCCTACAACAAATCATCCACTAAAATATGAAAGGCGAACATCACCACTCCTTTGAAACCTCAAGCACCTCTCCTTCCTCAATACCACAAATCAAGGCATTTCAAGGAACTATATTTCTAGTGAGAACCTTTTGACATGTTCTTTGATGATCCCAACATATATATCATTTATTGGGATGCTTTTTCATCTTCTTCATACTTTTAAAGTCTAGCCAACCAATAAGATAGTCTCCAATGTTAATTGCATTGAGGGAACCAATCACTTATTCTATAATATTAACATTTTTTTTATCATTCAAGCCAAGATCTTGTGATTATCAACCAAATATATAACATTTCAACCAAAATTTTCCAAGTTAAAATATTTTCTAGGGATAGCTTGATGTCACCAACATTGACAATAATAACTCCCTCTTTGTTTGATTGCAAAAACCTATTCTTTAATGTAAAATACACAAAATATATTAGTAATTACAATCACAACAAATTTTCATTGCATTTTGCATTATTATCACATAAATCCTCCCCACTAATTCACATTTTGGGTGAAATAATTAGATTTGGTTCATGTACAAAACATATGAATCACACTTTTGCACACCATACTTAAGTTACTGTCTCTACAATAGACTCTATCTCCCATCTTACAATAATCAATTCTCAAGATGCTCTCATCTTCTTGGACACTCCTATGATGGAGTCATGCCCAATTTGGGTCTGATACAATGATAAAACCTAAAAAAATATAAGTAGAAATATCATATAGTAGAATATAAGAAGTAAAACAGAAATAATAAGAACTGTTGTTCATTACTTTTATTTTTCAAAATGAAGATTATATTTATATAGATTACAAACTCATAATCAATTCCTACAATCTTGGAATCTAGCGTGGTATCTAACTAAAACTAATTGATAACACACTAATAACTATTGAAAAAACCACAAATCTCATTAACACAAGTATCCAACTTGAACACCTCTACGAATCTAATTACCAACACTATTATTAACACGTTCAATTTTTCAAATTCATAATAACACTTATAATTATCTCCAACAACTGAATGTATTATTCTAGTATTATAAATTTTGCTTTACATCTAATCCATTGAATTCCCATTCAACCATATTGTGAAAACACATTTATTTTCATTTCAATATTAAAAAATGTATTAGCAATAAATTTAAACTACTAAACAAGTTTTCCTCTGGAAAAGTAAAAAAGTTTCCAAACACTTGAATTCAATAAAACTATGAAAATAAATAAACATTTATACTGGGCCAATACCAATCTATTTCATATACAATTTGAGAGTAGGGAATAGTTTAATTCCATAGCCAACTAACAAAGTTTACAACTCTCGATATCACTCCTCAATATCTATGTTAAAAAAATCTAACAAATTCAATTTCTATTTTATAGTCTCAACGTTAAGTTTAAATATGTTTTATATTTTTTTCAATTGGCTTCTGGATCAATTTCAATCCCAGATAGTTCTTTTGCTTTGGACTCAATTTCAACTCCACCATCTTTCTGTTTTTTTCCTTTTAGATCAATTTGAAGCACTAATTGTTTTTTTGCTCTTGGATTAGCATCAATTTCAAACCCAAATAGATTTAGAACATCATCTAACTTATTTTCACTTTCATCTTCCATGACTTTTCTTTTTTGAAGTTGCTTGGATGCATGGGAATGATTGTTGGTTTTCTGATGGGAAGGATAATGAATGTCATCTGTATTCTGATCTACTCTGATTTTTTCATGAGATTTCACCAACTCTTTGGTCTCACAAATATTCTCAGTTGACACATTTACTGAGCTTAGTGAACTAGATTTGGCATTGATTCCATGTGCTTGAAGTAGTGTATATGAACCAGATTGATCTTCAACACAATTGGTCCTTGTAAAATTCTGAGAGTCATGCACTGTAATATAAAATTTGTTGCTTGGAATCTTATAATCCCTAGAAATAGAAACCGTATCTTCTCCTTTCAAGTCCTTATCTTTGACAAACCTTCTCCATCCTCTTGTAAGCACATAGCTCTAGCTGCTTTTCCAAAATGAAAACCTATATTTCCATTCTCTACTATTACTTGTATCCACAAATGTAAGAAAAGTTTCTGATTGGGAATCTAACTTATCCTTAGGCAAATGATGTTCAACGTGTAGTTTTGTGATCACCAGCCTGTTTAATTTACTGACATCACTAAGATTCATCTGTTTTTGAAATAAATGTTTCCTATCCATGATTGGGCCTCCTGGAACATTATTCTTACCCATCTTCCCTGCATTAGGGGTATGTGTAGGTTCATCATGCAAAAATTAGGCCCTTAAGTGTATCTAATCACACTTTCACATTAAATTTTGTGTCCCAAGCCCTAATAGACCTTTACGTCATCATTAATAGGCCCTTATTACCCTATATTATGCATCCTAAGGCATAATTTGATGAAATAACCAACAAAGCCATTATATAAACCTAATTTATGCATTCCCCAACAACCTAGTTGGAAAATGGACCCCTCTAGGACTAATTCGCCATATGTGGCAAATGAGTCCTTTCCAGGTGGGACTGATTTTCCCAAGGTGGCAAATGAGTCCCATTTGGGTCAATTTTAACTTTTGAGTTGAAAAAATTAGGTTTTAAGTTCAATTTTTCTTCATGTCAGCCTTAGGGATCTAATTTACAAGTGAATAAGGTGAATTTCCTATAAATATAAGTCTCCAAACCCTAATTCATATCTCCTAACTCATTCACACATCTCTTATAATTCATTCATCATTTATCTTCTCTATCAAGTCAAGCAAGGTAGGGCTTTTACATTCTAAATCATCAAGATAGCCTTCGAAGACAGTCAAGGGCCGAATCTTCCTCTATTGCTGCAGAAATTCAAGATCTAACATCATGGAAAGGTATAAACTACATTGTTTGCATGCCTCATTACATTCTTTCTTCATTTGGTTTGATTACCTAAACAGGGGTTTGACCGAGGCAAACCCCCATGCACTAACATCCAACATCTTTCCTTCTCTTCTTGTGTGTTTGAAAATTTAGGCATCTTGGAGGCTTGGAAATCATTGAAGATCAAGTTGTAATTTTTTTCAAGTCATCTATTCATTATCTAAACAAAAAGTCACCTTCAAGTCCAAATTTGACAGTTTTAGAACCACACTTGGAGAAGCACAAAATGCAGATCGAAGGATCCTATTTCCATTTTTGAATCTTCAAAAATTTAGAAGTGGACTAATTCACCATTAGTGGTGAATAAGTCCCACTGCTATGCCTAATTTTGGTTTTCTACATTTTTGGATACCCATTTGTCTGAAACGGGCTCTGGAACAGTTCACATAATTGGGACTAGTTTTCTCAGAATGGTGAATGAGTCCCACCATGCCTAAAAATCATGATCAACAGAATTTCAGAAGCCATTTCTAGTCTTCATCAATATCTCAAGTGCACACTTTTAGTTTCATCCATTTTTGTTGCAATTTGTATTCATTTCTAGGTGTTTTTACATTACACAATGTATTTTCAAATGAGTTACTTTTATTTAGCTTTTGCTTAGTAATCAATCTATTTTATCAATTAGTTGCGTTTAGATCATTGTATAATTACATCATACATTCCTTATTTTGAGTGAACCACTTCAGTTTTTGGGTTCTATCTCTTTCTTTTTAGGTGAAAAACTCTAAGAATGCAAGAGAAACACATAAAACACCTAAAATTGATGGCTCACAAATATCATTAGATCAACTTATTTATAAAAATTTAACTAAAAACAATAGATGTATATTCTTTTATAATATTTATAGATAATTTACTTATTTAAAAATAAATTTAGAAAAAAACATATTAGAAAAAATAAAAATTAAAGCTAACAAAAAAAACATAAGAAAACATCCTTTAAAGTGGAGTCAAAAATCAACATGCAACACGAAAGTTTAATATAATTACTTATGATTGTTTTGAAAGGATTCAACTAACAGTTTAAAATAGCAATTTCACTTAGTTTAAGTAAGTGACTAAACTGAACTTTGGTGTATAAGCACATTCTTTATATTTTGCAATCCAAACGTAAGTCTAAGCATGCGTTTATTTATATTCCGATCTTAGGTAGAGTAACGATTATCCAGCAGATAACTATAGTATTGCTTTATTTGAATTAGTAAGAATTGTAGTCGTGATTATGTCTTTTTAATGATTTAGTGATAGATATATTAATATTTGTAAATTGTGTAAAAAAAATAAAATATATCTTATAAAATGTAAGATTATGATTTAGTTTAATTTCTATAATAGATTTCTATAATTACATAATTAAATTTATGTAATAAATGACTAAATATTATTAATGATTCATGAAAACCTCTAAGACACTCAACATTATAAGACTGGAACAAGATTATTTTAGACACTTAATAATGCCATGTAAAAATGGAATCTATATAGAGATTGGTGTCTATAATCTATGTAACATGGTATTATTTTTTATATATGTAATTTTAGAAAAAAAAATTATATAAATATATTTGCTACTAAGTTTTTTTTTTTTGACTTTTTGACTTTTTGTGTAATTAGTTTAAAATATTTTGGATTTGTTAGATCTATGATCTTACTATATTATTAGTCATGGAGGGAATTTTTTTTGATGAATAGGCAGCTATCTATATTAATTCAAATATAAAGATACATATTCACAAAAAATGGTGGGTGGTAGAAAGGCACACCCCAAGAGTCAAATGGGGAACACTCAGAAAATCAACAGAACTATGGAAAGATGGTGGAATTGATAGAACTATGGAGGATCCAAGATAAAATGATTCAACTACTAGAACAAAACTTATAGTAGCATAAGAGTATCATGCAAAATACAGATCCATAAAAGGAGTTGGACATACAATTTATGAAGTATCAAGATAAATTGAAATATTTCAAGGTAGTAGTAACTTTTGATAAGTACTCAGAGATACTCAGAAATAGGTTTTAGAATGGAATAGGCTAGAATGACAACAAAAAGTTGAAGAAGAAGAAATTTTGCACTTCACGTTGAAAGCAAGGATTCAATATTTCAAAGATATAATCTAATGGTTTCTAGCATTATTCAAGAAAAATTACAAAGATATCAGTAATTAAAATGATAAAACCATTGCCATGCGAGAATATTTTACAAGATAGTTTTGTTGATAGGTACAAATCTATGAAGGATGTTTTAGTTGATTCTTGTTCTAGTAATAATATTAATCTTGATAATTTGGGTGTTTCTACAAATATTTTAAATAATTCCAAGTTAGAAATGGAAGATAAACACTATAATCATGTAGATTCCTAGAATCGATTACCAAATTTAGAAAATAAGGAAGAAAGTGGTAAATATTTTTACACCAATTTGACACCATATCATTACAAAGCAAGCTTTCACAATGGGAACACACCGTAATAAGGGATACAATAGAATCCAAATATGCTATCCAAAAAAGAGGAAAATTTTAGTTGATATCCAGATTCAAGTCTAAAAACAACTAGAAACACTAACCTAAGTAGGGCACACTAAGGTCAAATACTCATCTATAATTCCTTGATCAATAGCTACAACAATTGAGCTCCTTAAAAAACTAGGAATTATTGAAAAAATTACATGGGGACTACACAAAGGTTTCCCAAAATAATTGATTTTGATCTTACATTATTGGTTGTTCGAGGATTTTCTTCCTCTAGATATCCCAAACTTCTTGATAAAAATATACTAGCAAGGTATATGCAATAGTGACTAAATTTATGTTTCTAATTGGTACATAAATGAACATGTATGCCTTTAAAAGATCATGGTAGAAGGGTAGTTGTACAAAAGCATAAGAAAAATCTTGTTGGAAGTGAGAAATATGCTTCTCTAATTGAACATGCATTTGCACAAGATGAATACTTCAAAACTAATACTTAAAATCATCCACTTGAAATTTGTTAGGCTAAAAGTAAGGTAACTCTAGTAGGCATAGTGCAAGGCCTTGTACAATTCCACTTGAGAATCAAATGATATCCTAGATCATCCAACTATTTTTTCTTGATGGAAAGAAAGTTTGAGGAGGGATGATTTGTAATGTCACTTATTAAATCTAAGCACTAAATAGAGTTTCTTTTAGCAAGTTTTAAAATAAAGGTCCTATTGACAATTAAGTTAGATTTAGGATTAATTTCTTAGTCTTTAGCTAGAATAAGGTGAATTACTTCCTAGTTAATATTGATAATTTTCTTTTAGTTAGATACCCAATTATTTTTAGTTAGAAAAAAATCATGGTGGAATTGACTACCATTGACTAGACATGGTTATAGTCTCCATCAATGAGTGAGATAGTAATAGGGTAGTTGAGTATATATTATTTGAATTTTTAAAATGTTTAGTCAGTTTTAGCTAGGTGCCCGTGATAGAGGAATTAACTTCTATTAATTGTAGACCACTAGAGTTTGAGGAGTATTTAAGTAGTGTGATGAAGAGGAAAGGCATTCAATTGATCATTACAACACAAATAAACTTGCTTCTATTTTAGAACTTGTGTGCTACTATAGTAGTAGACTTTCTTGAAACAAAACCCTCAAACTCATTTAAATCAACATCTCATGAAGACATTTAAACCCTCTAAGGCACTCGATATTATATATGCTTGCAACGATGTTATTGAATAGAAAATTAAAAATAGGTGGCTGACTATAATAGTATAAATTATTTTGTTATTTTTTAGTATATATATATTTTCGAGAAAAGAAAGAGAAAAAAATAAATATTATATACGTAAATATCTATTTTTAATATATTTTCTAGGTTTACCCTTTATGTGTAGTTAGTTTATAATATTTCACTCTGACACGCATAGGTTTAGATTTATAGATTACAAATGATAAAAAAAAAACTCACACAAATTTTGTATAATTCTAATCATTTTTAAAATTAGAATTTTTTTTAAAACAATGAGAAAAACCAACATGTACCTCCTCTAAACGGTCATCAATATCAATTTAACTACACATTCTATCATTGTCTATCAAGATGTAACCATTGTGCTATGAAATATCATTTTATGATCAAATCCATCTTTATCTCAAGGTGAATGTGCAAATGAAATGTCACTATCATATTTTAAGATTCCTATATATAATTAGGGTGTATTAGCTACTATACAAAATCTTTCACTTTATTTAATTACAATCAATTTTTAATGAAATTAATCAATCATGATGAATACAAATATTAATGATCAAATGTTTGAAGAAAATTTAAATGAGTTATGTGATGGCATATTTAATTACAACCATTAGTTTTTTGTGGCAACATTTATGTCCTACATTCTTATAATGGACATAATATTTATAAACTATTCTTGTAGACCTTATTCATCTATCTCAATATAGGTGACCTCATCATTTAATTATCCATGTTCATATCCTTAATATATTATTTAATTTTAATTATCTCATATATTAATACTCATACTTCTCTCCTTCTATAGGTCACACTTTAATAGGCTTATGATGACTTATCCTCACTACTTGTTGCTTATGATCACCTTATCACTAGAGGAAACCTTATCCCCTTGTCTATTTATGTTTACATATTTTTAATATAGATAAAACATGAGAAAGGTCCTATACCCATTACAAAGAGAGACAATGAAGGCAAGCAAAAAAAGTCACATGAGAGGTGAGATTAAAAAAATTTAGAGCCTATAAAAATAGGAACCACTCGAAAGACCAACAATTGAAAATATAAATAACAATTTAAGTCCAACAGGAAACCAAAATAGAGAAAACTACCACTGAACAAGATTTATCAGATCACCAATGACTTGCCACTCCTTATTAAGAAAGTTGATTTTTTCAAAGGATACTACTTGGGGAGTCTTCTCAACCTCTTTGCATTTTCTTTTTCCCTCCAACCTCTTGGTTCTAGTTTTGATATTCCAACCTTTTCTAAACAACATGTTTATCTCTTGCTTTACACACTTAATGTGCTTACACTAGATTCTACATTTTATTACTACTTATATTCTTCTTGTGTAGACATGATGGAAACTATTGTTATTCATGGATTTTTTTACATGTGCCTTTTTATTATGTTATGTTCAACAATATTGCACACTTAATGTGCTTTGCTTTTTATCATTTTTCCCCTTATCTCTAGTTCCTTGTATCCTTATATGCAACCAATTGGAGGGGACATGTATTATCATTGAAATTCCTTTACGAGTTTGATTTTAGTTATATAGTTACATGATAACTATGATAAATCTTGGTTACTAGATAGAGCTTAAAATTACTATCTCTAGATAGAGACCTTTTATATTTTTTCTACTTGGTTGAATCTTTTTCACATAGATTTTTTTTTATCACTTTTCACAATATAAGAAGTCTCTTTTAGCAAATAGTTTTAGCAAGTTATGATTATGCTCAAATTTTAAATAATTGATATATTCTAACTCATTACAAATTTTTCTTGTGATTGTACATTCTTGAAATAAAGAACTCATGGTGATAAGTGCACACATGATTTGCATTCATGATTTATTACTTTACATAGATCCATAAAATTTGAGTGTTCAAAAGCTATTTAATTTCCATGTTGACTACTTAATTTTACTTTGACATTCATTCTCATTGTATTTCACATACAAGTAAAAGTAGGGGCATAATATAATTTGGTGAAAATTGTATACCCATGATCCTTTTTCTTATATTTTGGGTCCATGATGACTTGGTTGTATTTAATGCATCTATTAATGTTTAAGATGATCCATTTTTAATGAAAGATCACAAATGATGGCAACTATTATTGAATGAAATCATCACTCATCCCTAAAATCCATCCAATTTCCTAAATATTCCCTTTTCCCATCTTAGTTCAAGTACACAAGTGTGGAAGTGATCTATATTAGTTCCAAATCCATAAATCTAATCCTCAAAATTGCAAAGTTCAAAATTTTAAATTAAAACCTTTTTCCACCCTTTCACTTGATGATCATTATGAGAATTAACTAAAATGTGAATTGTCTAAATTGCACACTAAGGAGGTTTATTAAGACTAACCCTAAAGGAGAAGAATTATATAATTTAACTAAAGATAACATATAGAGTTCTATTATTATTAACATTGTGCCCTCTACAATGGTGAAAGCAAATGCATCCATTGTGCTGGGCGGGAGAAAACAGTCAGATGTGGGTTTGAATGGTGCTCTTGGTGCAACTATGCATGCTGTTGTGGGTGATAAGGTGGACTGCGGGTTCCCTTCATTTGCTCCTGTTGTGTTTGGTGGTGTGGCGTTGGGTAGGGTTCTGCAGGTTTTGAATGACCTAGGCTTGGGCATGGATCCTTCTTTGGGAGTAGGGGCTCCCCCTGTTCTGCTTGACATTTTGTAGGTCTTGGGCCAGGACACGTACACAAGTGGTTGTGTGGTTCCGGGCGAGTTTCCTATGGTCAATAATGGGATGCATCCTCCCTCTCCTCATGTTGCTTCCTTTGTGGGTGTTGTGCGGGGTGTACCTGGGGGACCTCCTCCTTTATCCTTTATTGGATTTCATAAATATTTCTCTGAAGCTACTCATGCCCAGACCTCAGAAAAGGTTAATTCTTTTCCTTGTGCTCGAGCCTCTCTTGTTGTGGCATGTGGGCCTGAGGTTGCCGAGAATGAGGATTACTATGTGCGGCAGGGTGTGGTCTATAGGTTTAATGACTTGTGGTCCTCCCTTCCTGATCTACATGCTTGGGTTTTTGATTCCTAGAAGCCTATTGTCTCAGAACAGATTGAGCTTTATCACACTACTAGAGGTTTTTCTTTCCTAATTTTTCTTCCTCAGATGATCATGATAGTGTTTTGGATAGGGTGTGGATGTGGGGTGTTCATTCAATGTTTATTCAGACTTGGTCTTTCTCTTTCAATCCTCTTATAGAGCTGATGAATATTAGACCTGTTTGGGTTTGACTGTCGAATCTCCCACTCCAGTTTTGGGAGAACTCTTGCTTTGAAGCTATTGGCAACATTGTTGGTAGCTTTTTGAAGGTGGATTCTACATCTCGAGATCTTGGGCATACTACAATGGCTTGTATTTTAGTCAATTTGGACATCTCCAAACCTCTCCATGGTGATGTGGTTTTGATAGTGGAGAATAGACCTTGGTCGTAGCTTCTAGACTATGAGGGGCTCCCTTTTCAGTATAGGAGATGTTTCTTTGTTGGTCACTTGGCCTTTGGCTGCTGCTACTTGGTAGAAGAATACTCTCTCAGACCATCTCACAGTTGGTTCTCCCTTTTTGGATGATTCTTTTGGAGAGGGCGACCCTCCCCTTACTTCTCCCTTCGAGTTGGATCCTCCCCTAGATCCTCTTCTTGCGTCCCCTTATTGCTCTACTAGTCCTTTGATCGCTCCTATCTCCTCTTCTTCATTATCGTCTCCCTCGCTGCATGGTGGCTCCTTGCCCGAGGTGGCTATTGTGGATCTGCTCCTCTTGCCTCACTCCATGGATTTTGATTCTAGGCCTTCTTGGTTGGTTGTGCTGGGGAAGAAGAAGGGACTCCCCAAATCCATTGCCTCTTTGTGGCCTCGGGTTCAGGGAGTCAAATTAGTCCCCTCTAGTTCTAGGGTTGTTTAATCTTTTTCTATTGTCCTACAGTTGTTGGTCAGCTGTCTCTGTTTGTTTCTAGTTCAGTTGGTTTGAACTATCTTCCTTTGGCCCTCTTGGACCTTTATGTAAGGGGTATGCCACCTTGTAAATTCTTCTTATCTTATCAAAAACATATAGAGTTCTATTTGTAAATGGATAAAATGGAATACATTTGCATTGAATCATCATCAAGTAGGAATATATTGCATGTTTACTTGTAATTATCAATATTGATTCATTATTGTTGAAAAAGTCCATCTCAAATGGAATAATTATTTTGGATTACAACAAGAATCTCATTCCATATTATGGGATGTACTCATAATCAAAACTAATAAAACAAGAGAAAACATATGATACAATATCATATAAGAAGTGAAACAAAGATATTAATAACTACTACACTACTTTTTTCATTAAAATGGAGATTTCTAACTCAAAATCAATTCCTACAATCTTCCAAAGTCTAGCTTAATCTCTAACTAAAACTAATTGTGAATACACTAATGACCATTAACACAAGAAATCTTATGAATAATTATCTATATAACTTGGACACATCTGAGACTCTTATTATTAGCACTCTAACTAACACATACTCAGTTCTTTAAATTATTGAAAACACACAAATATGTAGTTTTTAAACATACAATTATCTCCAACAAATCATATTATACAAATATTATAAATCTACTTTACCTCTAATCATTGAGTTCCCATCTAGCCATATAAAAAAAGTACACCTATTTTTATTACAATATTCAACAATCTTGTGAAAAACAAAACAAGTTTTCCTCTAGAAGAGAGAAAAAAGTTTTAAAAATATTGAATTGAATTCAAATATGAAAATTAATGAACATTTTTTCTAAGTTAATACCAATCTATTCTCCTAGAATTTGAGAGAAGGATATAATTTAATTCCATAACCAACACACACAGAGTATCAATTTGAACAAGGTATCATGAGCTATTGATATCACTCAATATCTGGGAAATGGCTATTTGACCTTGTAGATTTACTAGAGGCATGGATGGGGTCATCCATCATAACTGCAGTAGTTTCTGTTTCCCAGTGACTTAACTCATTGTTTTTAAGAGGCAGACTATAGTTCACTATGGTATCGTTTCAAACAAATAAAATTGTTGCTCACCATTCAAGTTGGTAAGATGGATTTTGGAATACATGTGATACTCACGAAGTTTAGTTATAGGTTGGTAAGATGGATTTTGGTGGTTGCTAAATGATATTCAATAGGGACTTTGTTTAGGCTTAATGTCTCCATATTCTATAATTTGATCAATGTCACTAGAATTAAAAACAAATGTATGTTGGTATATTGCGGGATAAGAAAACAAGTCTCATTTAATTAACTATTCGAGATTTCAAAAATGACATTCATTTTTTTTTAATAAATAGCTTATTATTATTGTAAATAATAATACATGATGAAAAATGGGGGCTCAAGCTATAGATGGAAATTTTTATTCCTTTCAATACCAATAAGAGATTTTTTGTGTTGCATGTTTCATATTCTTATTATAATTCTTTATATATACCACATTCATTTTTTTTTGTTAATGATATCTAAGTTAAAGAGAATAAAGGAGACTATTGTAGATATTCTTTAGATTTTTTTTAAAGTTATGATTTTTTATTTTGTCTTCTACATAATTATTTTTTTCAAAACAAAACATAAATATGTATTGCTGTATTTTTTTCCTTTTAAGCTGCTGAGTGACTTTAGTATAGTCCTTAAGTAGAGTCTTAAACTACATGAATAGGGTGTTGATCCTTAGAGTTGTAGACCTACCTAAAATGATGGAAAATAGGGTTTCTCCATAATGAGATGGGAATGCACCTATCTTCCTTATTTCATTAGGAAAAAGAGATCCCCTAGGATAAGATCTACTTTCAACCCTTAGGTGAGTCAACCTTAATGGAGATCTTGTTGTTTTCCTTATGATTGAGGACACGGTAAATCAACTTGAAATGAAATGTTGGGAGATAAATGAAAAATACTAAATGAATCAAATTATGCAATACAATACTTGAAACATCAATTTAAAACCTTAATCTAATATAATCCATAAAATTTTGGTAGATCTAAGATGAGTATGAATTTATGCACCTGTCACCAAAAGTAGTTGTTGAGTGTCATCCTAGGATAGATTCACCCTAGGGAAAATGAGTATTTGTAGGGATTTTCTACTCAACTTTCAAGGTCCACTGGAGATGGATCTAATCTTCTATTTTCCCTAGGTTTAATTGTCCAAAAGTCAGAAATAAATTCGAGATCTGGGTATATGCAGGATCATGGTGCGCCAAAAAGTGGCAATATTATAAGGGTATGTGGCTGACAATTTTTTTTTCACCCAAAATTAATGAAACAAAAAGGGTTTTTAGAGGAGATTCTTAGCTTTCCAAAAATATAAATTATGATTTAATTTTAATTTAATAAATAATTATTATTCATTTTCTATTAGAATTACGTCTAAAGTCCTAATCGATAAGTTGATTGAAAAACATCTATAACTTTCAAATCGGTATCATATTTTTTGAATCCAAAACATGCGTGACATTCTATGCTTCACATAATATAGGATTTAAAAAAGAAAATTAAATTTCGTGAAGTTTTGACCAAGTTAAGGTGGTCAGACAAGTTTTTATATTTTCTAAAAGTTGTAATAAAAAATTCATAATTAATTATTTACTTGGAAAAAAATTACAAAAAAATATGCATCACATCCAGACATGAGTTCTCTACTTATATATAAAATATTACAAAAAATATTTTCATTTTATTATGGTTAGGGTGGTCAGAGACACCTACTTCTTATTTTTTCCTAAAATTTAAGTACTACTCTGCATTGAAATTTCAAATATTCACCAAATAGATTTTATTTATTTTTAAATAAACCTAGTATTTTAGAAACTACATTCAATTTTCTACAAATTCTATTCTTACATATTTTTGAAATAATATAGATAACTTATTCAAATATTTATGTCAAGTTTCCTAACACTGATTTTTCTGAATTTTTTGCCACTTAAGGGCCTATTTTTTGCACGATGATCCTGCACATACCCATATGAGTTTTTGTATCTTTACAACAATGTTGACAACTTTTCAACTTTACAAAATTTCACTTTTGATCATTCATCAATCCTTCTTCACCTGCAAATCTGCAAAAACTAGAGGGAAAAATTATTTGTTTGTGGTGAATGGGTGTTTTCCTTGGTCAAACCCTATTTTGGTAATTATACCTTGAAGTAAAACAACAATGAAAGGAAGGAATGATGAATGAACACTAGCTTGTTCCAACTCACCAAACCTTTTAATGGCTTCCCTTGGAGGACTGAAATCTAACACATCTCTCCAAAGATTGGAACTTGCATGAAATGGATTGATTGGATGCTTGATTTGACACTTCATTTGATGCTTGAAAATATAGAAACCTACATCACAATTTGTTAGCTCCAAAAACATGCATGAATGCAAATAAATTCGACATGATAATATTGATCTTGATTGCTATTGTAGATGACTAACAAATATGATGTTCAATGCTCTTGACAAAAATATTTTCTCTTGTGAAAGTTGCCTTCTTTTTCGTAATATCAAATTGATAAAATAACTATGTATTTATAGATGATTTTCTAATTTCTAGACAATTAAAATTCAAAAGCCAACAATGATTGCAACTTGAATTGGGATCACAAAAATACCCCCAAAAAATATATTTTAAATTGGGTTCTAGAATCTAAAGGATCACCCTTGGGTGAATGGGTCCTAGGATCTAAATCCAACACATAATTTTTAAGGTGTTTAATTTGATGTTTGCGATTGTTTAATATAGGTTCCCCTTTTGGAAAAAAAGATTAGTTAGGCTTTTAAATGCATAATAGGGTGAATTAAAGGCTTAATTAAGTCCAATTAATTAAGGGACCCAAACATAGTGTGAAAATGTAAAGGAGTATATTTTTCTACACTACATTTAGCCCCCACTTTAGTGAGAGGATGAGCCCTACACTCAAACTCACACTAAAGTGGATAAATATATGTCAAGAGGGATCCAAGTGCACAAATATCAATGGGATAGGATGACAAAATAAAGGAGGTGGCCAAGTCCTCGAGATCCAAGATCCCATGGAAAACCAATATAAGCACAAAGGGACACACACAAGATGTGTAATGTATAAGTAGCAAGACAAGATACACAAACTTACAATGTCAAAATTAACGAAAAAGAGGAAAGAAAGATGGACTAGAAAGTTTCAATATGTCACATCCATAAAATATAATCACAAGGATGTAAAATAACCTATAAAAAACATGGATCCATAGGAAAGAAAGTTATGTTATTCTTGGTGGCCATGAAAAATATGCTCACAAGGGCTAGTACAATGCAGTATACACTAGGTGAGCCCCCAAAACAAGTGGTGATGGGAAAGTAATGCAAGGTCTACAAGCTCCCATACATCAACCATATAAAAAAATTTATACTCCCTGATAAATTTGATAAGGCTCCACAACATGATCAATATGCTATACTAATGCTACACTAAATTCAACTTCCATGAACAAAGTGAAGCAAGAAAATCACCTCAAGGAGTGCAAAAAATAACTAAACTTAGGGGGTGTAAAATAAAACTCATCTTAGGGGTGCAAAACAAAACTCACCTTAGGGGGTGTAAAAAAAAAACTCACCTTAGGGGATGCAAAACAAAATTCACCTCAGGGGGTGCAAATAAATAATACTAACAAGATAAATACCAAAATGTCAAAAATGATAATGTCAATGTATGCCCCCACTTTAAAGAAATTTCTAAACACCATGCCATGAGAAAATACTTTAAAGTAGAAAATGGTAACTAATTGAAGGGAAATGATAGCTTATTTGGAAGGCCTTATGCCAAACACATGTTTCCAAATAAAGCTACATCATGAAAAAGGGGTTGCCCCCAAAATGCAATGCTAAAAAGTACATCACATGTGAGCCAACTTAAGGCATGTCATCCACATCCCAAACTTCCTCTTATATATACATGGAAGGAAATCAACTAGACTAAAGAGATAACAACTATCATTCTAGGACATGGATACCTAACCCCTTGCTCCCCCAAGGCAAAAGGTGAGCTAAAAATGGATGATGATATGTTGCTCCTTGCAAAAAGGAAATATGATTGGATAAAGCCACACTTATACCCTCATGCATGGTAGTGAACATGCTATGATACTAAAAAATACCACATGACAAGGAGAAACAACTAATGTTATTTGTTATAAGGAGTAGAAAAAGTATCAATTTGATGCATATCCAATGAGATATTCCCACATGTAGTATCTATCAGTTCAGGATGCACCAAGGTTAAAGTTGTCTTAGAAGAATCTTTTGTAATACTGTTGGTATTGAGTGAAGGATTTTTTGATGCTTTTGTTATCTTTGAAGGACAATAACCAAGACCACTAGTCATTTCGTATATATTAGGCTCTATAGGGACACAAATTCCTTGTTCTCTAGAACCACATCCCTTTCCACTATAACCAAGTTGTTTTAAAAGCTCATAGCATCTTTGATAAAGATTTTTCATTTCTTTTAGATTTGGTGGTTTCTCACAATCACACTCTTCATATATGTGGATGTGTAAGTGTTGTTTTCCTCTTCTTTACTAAAATTTATGGACTTACATGCCTTTGGTGACTCCACTTATGTTGATACTATGTTTTTTTCTTTCTCTTTTCCTATTTCATGTTTAATCTTGTATTCTCGCATGAATGTAGATGTAAAATCCTATGAACCCCAATCATCATATGGTAACTTTGCGCTTCTTCAATATTCTTCTCTTTTTCTTCCTCTTGCATAGGTTCTAATTTTGAAGTTGGTATCAATATTTTCAAAGGACTTTCCTTATCTTTCTGAATGTGCAAACAACTTTCTGGGTTAGGGGACCATTCTTGATTGTATAAACCTTGTTGTTATATAGACACATTTCATTAAACAATAAAAAGTTGAAGGTATGAAATTCATTAGATGAATCCAAGGTCTACCTAAGAGAAGATTATATGAAAGATTACCAAGCATGACATGAATAGGATCTTGCAATGTAACTTTTCCAACTTTCATAGGTAATATTTTATCACACCAAGAGGTTGCTTTCCAACATTATCAAAACTACAAATATATAAGGAATTTGGTTCAATATTAGTCTTATCCACTCCAATCATATCCAAGAGGTTCACACTACACACATTAAGGGCCAAACCATTATTAATGAGAGTTATTTTTATTCCAAATTGTTAATGGAAACCATGAACATGAAGGCTTCATTTTGTTTTTGTATTTCCATTAGAGGTAACTCATTTTGATGAAAGACAATGTCAATGTTAACTAAATTCATACATTGAATTAGGGATGCTATATTGTTTGGTTGCACACTAGGAGGGATAACTACTTGTTACAAATAATTTTGAATCATGCTATGGTAATTAGGTGAAGCTTGAATAAAATCCCACAAGGATATCTTAGTAGGAGTGTTAAGAAGTTCTACAAGATCATACTCCTTTCCATTATTCAAAGGAAAACAAGGAGCACTAGGAAATATAGGTTGAGGAAGTGGTAATGAATTAGGTATTGTTTGTTGCTGCCTATTGTTCCTTGTGTTGTATATATGAGCAATGGTATGAAACATTGTTTTTGAAAAGGAAAAATAAGGTTTTACAGGGACCTGAAACCGTAGAGTATAAACAACAAAAGATAACAAAATAAGTCCAAACAAGCAGACAACTGTCCCAAAAAGGAAACGACAGCACAAAGAGACAACAAGGTCCAAAAAAAGGAATGCCCAAAAAGCCAGAAACAAACACCACCGCACTACTCCAAGGTGTTTAACAACTCCTCAGCCTCCTTTTCAACATCCTTCATATCATGTAACCCCTGCTTGAGGATTTGAGCTGTATGTGATGAAGTCGGGGTCTTCCTCTTAGTGTTAGCCCAAGTATGAGTCGAAATCCCTTCACCAGCAGATCTATAGCATCCTCTGTCTACATCCAGATCCACGACCAACGAACCCTTTTTATTTTTGGTACAAAACATTGTTAGTAGTGAGTTGCCTTGCAAAATTTAAGATAGCTCCTGGAGGTTTTGGTTGGTGTTTTGGTGGTCTTATGATAAGAAGTGGCTTACGAGATGGAATTCAAGGTCAAATAATTAAAGGAATCTTTAGAGGTCCAATGATTAGAGGACTCTTAGGAGGTCCAATGATTAGAGGACTCTTAGGAGGTCTAATAATCAAGGGACATCTAATGTTTAGGACCTGAACAAACTTATCCTTATTTTGATGATCTTCTAGTGAGGGGAAGTCTAATGTTACCTTATAATATTCATCTAAGGAAGCCACATTAATATTGTTTGAAGGAAATGTATCCATATTATCATCCTCTTGCACCATGATATCTTCCCTAGTAGGAGAGTTTTTTAGGAGAGGAGAAAACTATATTTTCATGACATTCAATGGTTGAATCTTCTGAAATGACTTCATCACAAGTAGGGGAGATACCAATGGTTGGATTTTCTTGCTTATCAATGATAGTATGCTCTTGTTCAATAATTTCTTCCCAAGTATGAAACGAGAAACAAATAGGATTCTCATGGTTCTCAATGATGTGTTCCTCTCACACCAAAATATCTTCACAAATATGAGATATATTGGGAGAAGAACAAACTTTATTGTCATGATTGTCCAAGATTGTATCCTCTTTCACTAAGTTAGTTTCGCACATGGGAGAGGGATCAATGAAAAATAAGAAAAGAGGATAAATGTCTTCATATTCATATGCTTGTAACAACAATTTCCTAGAGTATTCGACAAGATATGAAAATAGGTCATGAAGTATGATATCAAGAGAATTTTGTAATGAAAACTATTTTCAAACAGATTGCACTCGAATGCATGAATGACTAAATTCAGTAATCTATTGAAACATGGGAACTATCTTCAGGCTGTGGGTGTTCCTATGGCGAAGATAGACCTCCAAATTCTAGGATGGTTCCTATATGATGGTTAATTTGGTACTTGAATAATTTATCTGAGAAAAGGGTAAGAGAGATTGAACTGAAAACATGAACCAAAAATGAAAACTTCGGTGATGCACCTAATTAGAAAAACTAAACTACAATTTGACTCACAAATTGATTACTTAGTAATTTAATTTGCACAACCTAATTTGATAGTCTAGTCACTTGAATGTTTTAAACAAAGGCTTTGACTCAATACAATTTTGAAGGAAAACATTGTTTTCACGACTAAATTGATTAATCAATTACATGCACAGTGTGTATAACCAATGAATTTAAACTAAACTGCAAACAAACTTTTATGAAGGAGACAAAAATTAAAGGTTTCAAAATTGAAAACACAGTAATTCTTCAATGAAATCCTACACAATAATGACGCATAAAATGTAGAAGGAAAAACTTGAAGATGCTAGAAATCGAAGGAATCTTCTGCTAAATAACACAATTTGAACCTGTAAACTTGCTGCTATATTAATCTGAAAATGAAAGCTGAGTTACATGATATTTCTCTTTGCAGAATGCAAAAGCTGAAAAACAAGAACTAGATGAAAAGATAAACTTTTTCCAATATATACAATGAGATGTAACTCCAAAGTACATGAGAATAAAACTAAAAGTTAATTTCAGTATAAAAATGATAAATCCAAGGAAAATCCCAAGAAAAATAAATATCTCCAAAAGAAAAGCTCAAACTCATGCAAAAATGAGTGAACTCGGTCTCAAACTCCTAATCACAATGCGCATAACTGAAAAGTAGCTCAAACTGAACTGGAAATCTATAAATAGTGAGTCCAAGCATGCAAAATTCACCTTGTTTTAATCAATTCGTCCAAGATAATCGTGCATGATGATTAATCATCAAAACTGGTGTTGGAACTGAACATGAGAATCACTATCAATTTCACATGTGCATGAGTGAATTTTTTTTATAGTATTTTCCACACTTTTACAATAGTTGATTTAAAAAATTATTGAAAAGCAATTGATAAAATTGCATTTAATAACTTTCAAATACAACTTTACAATAGAATAAGGGGAAAAATAATAAAATATATGTCTTGCAAAAAAATAAAAAAATCCCCTTTTGACTCCCCTCCATTATCATATGAAATGCAAAAAACATGTAATATCAATCCTTAGCATACTTTTGACAATATTTGTCAATTCTTTAATAATCAGCCACAATACTTAGCATAAAGTCTCATATTTGATAGGGCCGACCATATCATTGCTAGGCACTTGACTTGAAGTCACAAGACCACAGAGTAATAAACAACATGATTATTCTTCTCAAAAGATAGTAAAAAAAAACCATCGAGCCCATGAAAAAGGGAAGATGAGGAACCCTAAAATTATTATTTCCTTTTGAATTTTGGAGAAGCTTCATGAAGAAGCTAGCCACCATGATGCTGGGTAGGGTTTGGACTACATTGGAGCTTGAAACCTGAGTTCATACTACTGTTTCATATTAACTTTTTCAAGATTTCCATAGGGAAACATATGGTGATCTTTTCTTGAGACAAATCTAAACACTCCTCTTGATTTTCGAAGTTATCTTCAAGCTTTATAGCCATAGCTATAATAATATTCTGATGTATTGCTCTTTTCATTTCCTGTCGCTATCCATTCATTTCCTCTAGCCACCATTGGAGCTTGGTTTAAGCTTGATATTTGATAATTTCTTCATATTTTCTCCTTAATCTTGGTCAACCCCCTCTCTGTGACAAAGGTAAGCTAGTTCTTATCATCATTATGGATTTTTCACTGTGTCTTGGTAAGGAAAAAATGGCCATAAGGCCGCGGATGGTATAAGCATCTTCTCTAATTTTCATTCTTTTTTGGCCATAATGTTCATTGCTTTATCTTTGTGAGAATACATACTTGCCCCTTGATTTCTTTGATGATACAAAAATTAAAAAGGCTATAATGAATAACACAGGTTTTGAAACCCCACATCACCATATAGCTCAAATTTTTGTTGCTCCTTATACTATGTGCAGACAGATACTGCTCGACCCCTGTCGTTTTATCCTCCACTATTTCTTCCAATTTGATTTGTTGTTGAGGGTTCCTCCTTTCATGTAGGCCGTCATGTATTCTTTACTTGTAAACATTGAGGGATCTCACCTTGTTGCTTACTGTGACCTCTATTTGTTGTAAAAGTAAAAGTGAACCCACTTCTAGTGCTACTCATCAGGGTTTTGCATCACTATAACTTGTATTTTTTTAGATATATTCTGCTAAAACCCTCACATGGGTAAACTTATGATAATAAGGAAATTGTATTTTTTACTCAAACCCCATTTTAAACAGAAGCCAATGTGAGAATGCTGAGAACAGTGACAAATCTATATTTTAATTAAAAACCTTTAGATGGGTACTCTCAGACTGCCATGGTTACCTTGATTGCATCTTTTATTGCATAGAAATATGCTCAATTTGTATTCAATATGAACAAAAATGTAGTATGTATGAGTATATCTTCATCTTACAGATGTTTGAATATTTACCCTCCATTGCACACCTCTGTATCTATCACTTCCAAGCATGTATTCTGATATCTGTATTCTCACAACTCGATAAAAAAACCTTAAGTGATCTCTGTGAATAGATGTTGTTTGAAACCTTTTCCTTTTCTAAAGTAAAGCATTGTCACTATGCATATTCTACTACTGTTCCATTATTTTTCTGTAGCTTTCATTGCCTTTGTGATCACTACAAATTATAAGCTGAATACAAATTCTTTCTTTATATTGGTGCATTGATATCCCTTTGATCATAAAGAACTACTAACACACTCTTTCCTTTGTAATTCCACTAAATCAAGCCTGAAAATCACTGTTATAGATTTTACCACAACAAGTTTGCATTTGGAAAATAATGTTGCTCTATTTATATCTGTGCGATATCATGACCGCACCTTCTTATTTGAGATCTCTCTTATGCATGACTCATTCGTTTGTTTGATCAATTATTCATTAATGAAGATGGTCTGATAATTACTAATTGAAACAATTGGGAATGGCACATAGTAATGACAACCATATTCTGATGTTGTTGATGTTTCTCTTGATGCTTTAATGAGACAATTCCTTACTTGCATATATGGTTGTCCTCCATGATGATGATGCTTAAAGTTATATTTAGTTTGAAACTCATAATCATGCACCTCTTGCACCATGCAATGCATAGGACTAGTTCTTATGATGATAATGCTCCATTTCAGTCTTTTGTAGTAGAACTCATGAATGATTTGAGATTGCATCTTTGTCAGCTATATTCAATGTTATTCAGAAAAGGAAGAATGTAGATATTCTCTATTGAATTTCCACCATGATATGGCTTGAAAGCTGCTACCTTAAGTTTTCTTTGAATTTATTTCATGATAGTAGTCTTATTTCATGACTGTAATTGATATCAATGACTCTCATGTATGAATAAATGAGAGGTATCCACCTAATATGCTAGGCTATACCCTTGTGGGAGCCCATTTTTCTCCACATATCTGATGAAAAATAATCACAAACATAATGAACCTATTCCTGCACATTGAAACAAATAAGTTATTAAAAATAATCGAAGCTGAAAGCTTCCATTGAATTTTGTTTTCCTTTGAACAATGAAATCATATGATGGATGCCTGATTGAATGCATATTAAATTATTGTTGGTAGCGTAGACATGAAGTAGAATGTAATTTATCATTGCTTGGAGTAAATCTCTAACATCATTCTTTTTACAATCTTGCAGGTTCATGGAGCATGGAATCGAGATTGCTACAGCTTGGAGACACAACAATTGAAGACATTGAGCAAAAGTGGTTCATCATCACAGGAAATGATGAATTTCTTCCCTCCTTTTTGTTTACACTATCTTTAGTAGTGTAGTATTCCATCCAATTTTGTATTCATTATTTGATTAAGACAATAAAATTTAGTTACTCCTGCAGCTTGTGCGGGATTCCAGTTTTTTCAAAATGAATAAAAAGAATTATTATGCAAATGTCCAATTTTTTGTTTCAAATACTTACATAATAATGTAATCAAAATTTAATCTAATCTTTATGATGAACAATGAATACTTAGCAGCAAAAAATTGAAAATTTATGTACCTATCAATGATGAATTTAATTCAGCTCTACCTGTTTGAGCTCGTAGTGAAAAAATAGGTAACAAAAACTTGATGTAATAATTTTTCTATAGACTTGAAATGCAATATTTTTTCCTAATTTGTAATGCCTAAACTAAATGAATGATTAGACCTAATGCATAAGAAAAAAATTCCCTAAAATTTTTAGACTAAAATAGTGGTTTACCAGTTCATATCTAGGAAGTTTAGAGGACCACAAAAATGCCCAAAAAAAATGGTTTTGATAGGACCTCAAGGAATAATTTTCCCAAGGATAATGGGTCCTTACATAGGGTTTTAAAAACAGAAAAGTGTAATTTTTGGGTTATTATTTGTGTTCTCTATTCTAGGTTGCAAATTGTGGTTTATGTAGCAGATTTTTCTAGATTTTGGTGTCTAAATACAAGTGAATTTAGTGATAAATGATGAACAATGTGGAACTTTATGAAATGCAATTTTGACTCAATTTTTGAAGGTGAATGATTGAAAATACACTAATATGTGCAAGTCCTATGTAAAATCAATGTAATATGTAGGCAATTTTTTTTAACTTTTTTAGATTTTAAAGGATGAAAAATTCAAACCTAAAACCATAAATGAGATGTAAACTAATACAATTTTAACAACCCTAAATGAAATGAAAAATAATGTAATATAATGCAAACTAATGCAAATCCTAGATCTAGGGTTTGAATGGACTCCAAATTTAGAATTTTTGATGTACGTTGGGTTCACCAAAATGAAATGATGAAAAATAGGGTTTCTCCAAAATGAAGTGGGTATGAAGCACCTATCTTCCTTATTTCATTAAGAAAAAGGGATCACCTAGGGTAAGATTGAATTTTAACCCTTAGGTGAGTCAACCTTAATGGAGATCCAATTGTTTTCCTTATGATTGAGGACAAGGTAAATCAACTTGAAATGCACTTTTGGGAGATAAATGAAAATACTAAATGATTCCTGTGTGTTAGAAAATATGCATGAATTACATTAAAACAAACACACTTAGATGGGAAGTATTATAGTAAAGAAACTATCTAGATCAAACATAGTTTAACAACAAAATTCTTTAAAAACTTCACATCTTCCTCTAATCTTAAATGCCTTGGAAATTTGTGCTCTCATATCTTATTCCTACACAAATTCCTGAGATGTCATCTAAGAAACGAGTAGCCTATCCATTTACAATGCAAATTATAAACCTACATCTATATGATTACAATATTTAGCTATATGAAATGATAAATATGTTGGCATATGATGGTTGTGGATGTGATTTTTGTATTCTAGTGTTGTCATTGATGACAACCATAGTTGTATCTGAGGTCCACAATTTTGTATTTTGTCGTACAAGAAGAAGAAGTGAAATCTGTATGTTATTCACAGTTTTATTAGCTGAACATGATATTTGGTTGTGAAGTCTCATTGAATCACTTTTCTTGGTTGTGGAACGTTGAACATGTTTGCTTAGCATAAAGAGAGCATACAATTATTGAATCTAGCAAAATTATTCTTGTGGCTATAGGTGCGGTTGGACATTCTCTGTTTATTTGCTATGTCAAGCTGACATAGTGAAATATTGTATACCAGATGTATAAAGGTTAATTATTGTTGTTATTATCTTTTTGGTTGTTCGATTATTGGTCCCAGCTATTGTTTGGCCGACTTGCTTGGGTCCACATAGAATTTATCCATTATATGGGCTGACTAGTTGCTAATCTTGTTAAATTTTGTGGAAGCTAACTTGTGGTGATGAAATATTTGTAAGTGGATATATATATGTGTTCGACCATATCTTTTGGATAGGTGTGAGAGGTGTATGTGAAATTTTTGCAATTGCCTAAGAAGAGATTAAGCGATTTCATGTGTAGTTTCACTTGCGCATAAAGATTTTTGTGGGCGAACTTGAGCAAAATAGGGCAAAAGTTCGTCACCAAAGCTTAAATGGAACTATAATCAGGCATTTGTAAATGCTATTATATCAGTTCACTTTATTTTGGAACTTTTCCAATCTCTTTTGTAAAGGCAGTGAGCCTGAATGCAAGTGCATTCCCCTTCTATAATATTCTCCTTGAGTATACTTAGAATTACTTGTGGATTGGCCAGCCACCGTGGTTTTTCCCTTTACAGGGTTTCCACATAAAAATCATTATGTTATGGATGTGTGGTTTCTTATTTTCTATTTATGTATATTGTTATTGATTGAATGTGCTAGAAAAGTTAGGAACAAGGATAATAGAGTTAAAATTTGCAGAGCACTGATTCACCCCCCTTCTCAGTGTTGCTTGTTTCCAACAATTGGTATCAAAGCTAGTTCCTTGAAAGAAGTCTAATAGCTTGAGGAAAGAACATTCAATGGATACAAGCATTCTACAACAACAACTCATGGTGGCCTTAGATGACCTTGATCAGTCAAAATCTGAAATCAGGGAACTACAAGAAAATCTAGAAAATGCAAAAAAAATTATCCAGACATTAAAAGACAAGATTAGTGAATCAATGGAGAAAAGAAAGGAGTTATGTTGTCAACTTCAGCAGAAAAGAAAAAAAAGAGAAGATGAACAACTTAGTCAAGTCTTGAAGGAGAAAATAGAAGAATGTGAAAATATTTCTCAAGAAAACACTACCTTAAAACATGAAACAAAATCCATCATGATGAGGATGACCAAGGAGTTGGAGGACAAAAATAAGAATGAAGAAAATATTGCCCAATCCTTGAAGGAGAAATCAGAACATTGCAACGGACTGGAGAATGAATTATAACAAAACAAGAATAATGAAGAATAGTTTGAAAAACAACTTGATGATATAAGAAAAGAACTTGCTACTACAAATGAATTCAAAGAAAAATTTACAGCAAGCTCAATTAAACTAGATGAAATAATTAAAGGTTAAAGAACTGATGGTGATAGACGAGGCCTTGGATATGAAGGAGAAATTTCTAGATCCAAACAAAGGAGATCTTATCAAAGGAAATCTGCAAGAAGACCATTCAGACAAAGAAACCAAGCAAATGGCCCCAGAAGGAATTTGGTAAGACAACCTAATGCTCAAAAATTTAATGGATATTGCTATACTTGCAATAAATTCAGTCATATGGCTTCTCAATGTAGAAGTGGGATAAACACAACAAAGCCATCCTTCTTAGGTCAGTGATTTAACTTTTACAAAAAAGGTCATAAATCAAATGAATGTAGAATTGTGGTGTATAACACACACAGAGATATCAAGTGTTATACATGCAATAGATTTGGACATGTTACTAACCAATGCAGATTTAGACAAAGTCAGTGGAACAATTGGTCTAACCAAAGAAATGTTATTTTCTATAATTGCAAAAAACCTGGACACATTTCCAGATCCTGGTGGAACAAAAGAGCTCCGGTAAGACAAGACAAGAAACCAGATGCCAAAGGAAAAAGAAAGATCACTAGGGATGAGATCAAGAAGTAGATGCAGAAGAAATGGGTGAGGAAGAACCACTCTATAGATGAAAATCAACCTGCACTAGAAGTTGCTTCTGGTAATATATCCATAAATTAACTACAGTCTCTGCCATAGTGGGAGATGTCAAGAAATTCCTTTTAATCCCCTGCAAGTGGCTTACACATAATTGTGGATGAACCCAATAGAAAATAATTTTTTTTATAGTATTTTTGGATTAAAGTAGACATACCAATGAAACTTATCAAAGATCTGCATTTGAATTGTTTTCCCCGGAACATAAATATCTATAAATCTGTTGAATTAGGGAAAGAGCATTTAATGTGAAAATTACAAAGTTAGTGAGATTAAAAGGGGTGTCTTTCACTTTCATTTGTCACTTTTTCATTCGAGTGAAGGAATTTTTCAGAGCTCCTGGAGATTCCTAGATAAGTGGAAGAAAGATTAAAGCACGATAAAGGGTTTGTGAATTGTTCTTCATTTTTCATCTTCAAAAGGTATTTTCAGTAAAAACCTCTGAATTTGTGTTCAAATCATGGCTACCCCACTACTTGTGGAAATTAAAGATAGGCCTCACCCCAAATTCAAATTGCATCCGTACAAATCTATTGAGATTGAACCCCTAGGTGCATTTTCTTCCATATCGTATGGAGTATTGCATATAGAGGATGTTAGGGCTTATGTGCATGCAAGTATTAAGGATTTGGGTAGTACGCAATTGTTAGATATCTACACCAACCATATTATACATGAGGATTTATTTGTGAAGCCATAATTCCAAACCCTAGTAGATAAGAAATTTGCATAGTTCACAATTCCCTATCTTTGAAGAGGATGATTGGGTTCGATATGTTCTAAGTAGAGTGCATGATGAATTCCTATGGTTAGACATACCCTTCAAAATTTCCAAAGAGGCAATTTGTGCTATAACGGGTTTGAGTTCGATCTGTAGACTTCCGAAATTGAAATCCATCAAGACTCTACGAAGGGTTGTTGTAGATCTATGTTCATAAATAGGTATACAAGTCCCTAGAATCAAGAAGAGAATCTGCTAGATCTGAAGAAGAGAATTTGAGAAAAAGGGTTCTTGAAAATCTATGTTCAGACATGGGTATTCAGGAAATGGGCTCAATTCTTTTGAAAATCTAAAAGCAATTCAAAAAAAAATCAAGGGTCAATAAACTTATGATTGGGGATACAAAATCAGTGAGAAATGAGACTAAGGCAATTCTAGAAGAATTCCTATCAAAAGAAAAAGGAAATGGAAAGTGAGAAGTTGAGAGAAGAAATTCCAGCTGAAGCAGTAAATGATACCAATTATACTGAAGAGGTAGAGGTTGTAGGAGATGTAAATGAGAACATATTTGTTTCTGAGGACAATTTGATTCCTCCTATCCCTGAAGACATTGAAATTTCTATAGCAGCTAAGAAACCATTAGTAGAAATTGTAGAAGAGAAGGTTGTGTTTGTTGAGGAAAAGGAACCTTCACTAGTCACCCCGAAAATTCAAACTAAACTAGTCAAGGATAAACTTCCAGAATCCACTCCCCATGAAGGTAAAGAATATGAATTCAAGCAGCTCATAGATTTAGACTCTGAATTTGATGAAAATTCAATCAATTTGTCTACTCTATCACCCATTCAAATGATAAAATTTTCCAACATAGCTTAAGATAACACAAATGAAAGAATACTAAAATATCACGTTGAGGATAGTGAGTTGTTGAAGCTAGCCTCTGAAGTCCTACAGAAATTGTTTCCACAACATGCTTTAGATGCATTAGGATCCACATCTAGTGAGTTGAAAAAGTTGATAAACTCTGTTGACTCCCAGTTCAAATCTTTTGAAGACTCAACTTTAGTCAAGGTAAGGGGAAAATTTAAAAAGGATAGACTTGGTAATCTAATCAAGCTAATAACGAGGGAAAAATATTGCTGGAAACATGGGTGCAACACACTCAATAGGCTATAACTAAAGGATGTAATATCTATAAGTCCTGCCTAATTCTGTCAAATTTTACAAGTGCTAATGAAAAGAAAATAAAAGATATTGATCTATAGCTAGTTGCAATGTGAAATAGTTTTGATCATTTGGCTAGTAGTATTTGTCGTCAAGACTGTCAGGTGTTACACCTCCTTGATCAAATGAAAAGTCAGAGGCTTGAAAATGAAAACATCAAATGTTACTAGAGTGTGTGATCTAAGGGTATTGATTTGTACCAAGATAGAGATAATGGAAAATGCACTAAAAGAAGCAAGAAGTTTTGCTACTACCCCAGATCCTACAGGTTTGGAAACCGCAGAAAAATTGTCCTATCTTTCCTATGTACACATCTCAATTTTGGAGAGCCTGAAGAGTATTTGGGATTTGAATCTTAGTGCCTTGAAAAAGGTCTTTCCAGAAATTTTTCAATTTTTGTAAATTTCCATATAGTATGTGTACAAGTTCTGCACCCCCAATTTTGCCATTGATGTCAAAGGGGGAGAGGAGGTATAGTGAAAAATATTTTAGGGGGAGTAATATTTGTTGAAGATCTATAGTATTGAGTATTTAGTATTGTGTGTGTCGGTAGCATATTATCTCTAACACTTAGTCATTTTTCACTAAGTGTTTCCATCAATTCCAAAGGGGGAGATTGTTGGCATATGATGGTTGTGGACATGATTTTTTATTATGGTGTTTTCATGGATGGCAACCATAGTTATATCTGAGGTCCACATTTTTGTATTTTGTCGTACCGAAAGAAGAAGTGAAATTTGTATTTTATTGATAGTTTTATTAGTTGAATAGGATATTCAGTTGTGAATTCTCACTGAATCACTTTTCTTGGTTGTGGAATATTGAACGCGTTTCCTTGGCACATAGAGAGCATACAATTATTGAATCTAGCAAAAGTATTCTTGTGGCTATAGGTCTGGTTGGAAATTCTCTATTTATTTTCTATGTCAAGCTGATTGATGCAGATCCAAGGTGAAGATTAAACTCACAAAAAACTAGTGTCAAATTCAAAAATGATGAACTCTTCCTTGAAACACCTTCAACCTGCAAGCATCAACTCACCCTTAAGGGTCTCAACCCTTCAAATTTGCAAAACAACACCAAACCTCCACCAAGGCCCTGAAAAAGTTTCTCAACATGCCAATGATGAAAATTTATCCATTTAAATGCAATCTGAAAGTTAGATTCAACATAACCTCAAAACCTCACCTTCTACCACTAGCATTCCTTGTAGTACAGAAAAACCAGTTTTCCAGTATTTTCTCCAAATCCTTCCAAATAACTTGAGAAATAAATCATAGAATCAAGGACCCATTTCATATTCATTTAACATATCAAAAACTCAGATATCACTCCTTTGGATCAAAAGCTTGAAAATCAATATTTTCACACTTTTAGGCCTCTAATTAGGCCATTTTTGCAAAGAGACCCCCTTTAAATATCCTCACCAAACTTCCTAACCTCAAAAAAGTATTGAGGAATGATACAAAACCACATATTTACAAGGTTTTTTCACCCCATATACTCATTTAAACCTCAAACTCAAAACCCTCCTAGAACTTGCAAAAACTAAGGGTTTTGGAACACTATTATTGTTTCACCAACTTTTAGGGATTTTATAATCAACCCAATTGCTTATAAATATTTATTTATGTCCTATAATGCTTAAAATACACTCCTTAGGCCTTGGGTAATGTTATTTCTTTAGTCATTAGGTCTGTACCATCATCCTCATAGGGAAAATCATGCATTTCTAGCCCTTCCTTCTATGTTTCAAGCCAAGAAACCTTCCTTCACGCCTTCCTATCTCTACAGAAACATCCCCTACTCCTAAACACATCATCTCACTAAGTTACAAGGAGTTTCAATAGGTGGTATGGTGTTTTAGCCATTACAATGGCTTCAAAACCCCTCAACCTGCTCAAAACCCGGTTTGGAGGATAAGTTGTTTTCAAACCTTAATGTTCTAAACTAACCCTATCAAAGCACCAAAAGTAAGTTAGAACATATTAATATAGAATCCAATAAGATATCAGTGCATTAAAATCTTGTACGGCCTGCTCATGGTCAAGGAAAACTAAAAAATACAGTGAAAACAACAATAAAAATAGAGTTTCTCAAAGTCTTTTGTATTCTCTTGGCTTCATCATCATCCCTTCAAATGTTTATATGATATTTGAATTTTTATTCAACCAACCTCAACTCCCTAATGCCCATAACTACCTTATAACAAGTTTTTGAACGATTAGGACCATTGGAGGCCTAATTACTCATTGATTACATTTTACAAATTTATTGAAATGCCTATGCATTATTTTCAACCTATGACACTTAAAATCATACTAAAGGCTTGAAAATAGCCTCATCACCTCCCTAAGACCCAAAATTTGCAACCCCCTAATACAAACTCCAAGATTTTCCTTCAAAGGCTACAAACACTTTTAGGTGCAAGATTCACTTTCTTCCCTAAATGACTCAACAAACTAAATACAAAATACTTAACAAGAACCTACTAAATATTGAAATAGCCAAAAGTGAACATTGTGGTGTAGGTGCTCCTACACCACTGACTCAGTGAAATATTGTATACCAGATGTATAAAGGTTAATTATTGTTGTTATTATCTTTTTGGTTGTGCGATTATTATTTCCAACTATTGTTTGGCTGACTTGCTCGATCCACATAGAATTTATCCATTATATGGGTTGACTAGTTACTAATCTTGTTAAGTGTTTTGGAAGTCGACTTATGGCAATGGAATATTTGTAAGTGGATATATATATGTGTTAGAACATATATTTTGGATAGGTGTGAGAGGTGTATGTGCAATTGTTGTGATTGTCTAAGAATAGATTAAGTGATTTCATGTGTAGTTTCACTTGCACATAAAGATTTTTGTGGGCGAACTTGAGCAGAATAGGGAAAAAGTTCTTGATCAGTCATCAAGGCATAAGTTCATCACTAGAGCTTAACTGGAACTATAATCAGGCATTTATAATGCTATTATATTAGTTCACTTTCTTTTGGAACTATTCCAATCTCTTTTGTAAATGCAGTGATCCTTATTTTGAGCAGTGAGCTCTAGGCAGTGAGCCTGAATGCAAGTGCATTCCCCTTATGTAATATTCTCCTTGAGTATACTCAAAATTACTTGTGGATTGGCCATCCACCGTGGTTTTTCCCTTTACAGGGTTTCCATGCAAAAATAATTGTGTTATGGTTGTGTGGTTTCTTATTTTCTGTTTTTGCATATTGTTATTGATTGAATGTGTTAGAAAAGTTAGGAACAAGGATAATAGAGTTAAAATTTGTAGAACATTGATTCACCCCCCTCTCAGTGTTGCTTGTTTCCAATAAAATGGACATGGTGAAATGAGCCAATAGTGACAAAATGATATGAAGTGGAAGAAAATGCAAACTATGCTATTGCTAATGAGATTAGAATTGATTTTACATGCTGAATTAAACTATGAAATGCCTAAAGGAGCCATGATCCAAACAAAATAGATGACTAATCCTAAATGCTAAGCTAAAATTGCAAATGAAGCTCTCAAAACTTAAGTGAAATTATGTAGAGTAAAATTATGCAATTTCTCCTTGTTGAAAATATGTAAATGGGCCTCAATTTATAGATTTTTCCAAGGAATTGGGTGAGTTATCAGCCATGAATGATTGGGATTCGTTTTGGAGAAATCGACGGTGAAGAATGAAAAGGATGGAGAAAACAAGGCCATGGTTCCCTTTAGTAAAACCATCTTGCCAAGTGTAAGAAGGAATCAATTGAAGGATGAAGCCATGTGTCTTGAAGGTTGTTAAATTGTTGCAAGTAAATATTCAATTTATGAAAATAAGAATAATTATTTTCATGTGACACATAGTGAGTTGGAAGGTGAGGTGGAAGGTAGTTAGAGAGATATGTAGAAATGTGACAAATTAGAATTTCAAAATTCCAATTTAATGAGAGGGAATTAATTAGAATAAAAAAATTATTTAGATTTGTTTATTTTAATTAATTCATGAAGAGGGTGAGTTAGAATAGAGGAATTAAGAAAATAGGAACTATGTAAATAAATTTGCAATTTATTTAAATAGTAGAAGAATAAAGATTTCATTCTTAAACAGTCAATATTTAATTAATATTTTCCAAACCAATTCTGAGTGTATACAATTCCAATTATGCAATGTAAGACTAGAAACATCAATTTAAAACCTTAATCTAACAAAGTCCACAAACTTTTGGAAAATTTGAGATGAGTATGAATTTATGCACTTGTCACCAAAAGCAGTTACTAAGTATCCTCTTGGGACAGATTCTCCCTAGGGTGAATGATTCTTTGTAGGGATTTTCTACTCAACTTTTAGGGTCCTCTAGATATGGATCAAAGCTTCTATTTAGGCTGAGTTTCACTATTGGAAATTCTGAAATAAATTTGAGATATGCGCTGAATCATATCTTGACAACAATGTTGATAGCTTTGTAACTTTTCCAAGTTACACTTTTGATCAATCTCCAATCCTTCTTCACCTACAAAAGTGCAAACAAAAGAGGGATTTTTGTTTTTGTTTTAGGAAAATGGGGGTTTACCTTGGTCAAACCCCATTTTGGTAATTAAACTTTGAAGTGAAACAATAATGTAAGGAAGGAATGATGAATGAACACTAGCTTGTTGTAACTCACCAAACCCTTTAATGGATGCCCTTGGAGGACTACAATCTAACACATCACTCCAAAGATTGGATCTTGCATGAAATGGCTTGATTGGATGCTTGATAAAATTGACACCTACATCACAGTGTTGGCTCCAAAAACATGCATGAATGCAAATAACTTTAACATGATGATCTTGATCTTGATTGCTGTTTTAGATGACTGATAATTTTCTCTTCAATGCTCTTGAAAATAATATTTTCTCTTGTGAAAGTTTCCTTGTTTTTCCTAATGTTGAATTGATTAAATAACTATGTATTTGTAGATGATTTTCTAATTTCTCGACAATTAAAATTCAAAAGCCGACAATTGTAACTTGAATTGGTATCATAAAAATACTACCAAAAAACATATTTTAAATTGGATTCTAGAATCTAAGGGGACCTAGTCGCCCTTGGGTGAATGGGTCCTAAGACCTAAATCTATGACACATAATTTTCAAGGTGTTTAATTTGATATTTGCAATTATTTAATATAAGTTCCCCTTTCGAAAAACATGATTAATTAGGCTTTTAAATGCACAATTAGGTCAATTAGAGGCTTAATTAAGTCCAATTAATTAAGGGACTGAAACATAGTGTGAAAATGTGAAGGAGTACATTTCTACACTACATTTAGCCCCCACTTTAGTAATCTTAGAATGAGCCTTACGCTCAAACTCACACTAAAGTAGACAAATATACGTCAAGAGGGGTCCAAGTGCACGAATATAGATGGGATAGGATGAAAAAGATCAAGGAGGTGGACAAGCCCCTAGGATCCAAGATCCCATGGCAAACCAACATAAGCACAAAGGGACACACACAAGATGTGTAAGGTATAAGTAGCAAGACAAGATACACAAACATGCAATGTCAAAATGAATGTAAAAGATGAAAGAAATATGGACTAGCAAGTTTCATTATGCTTTGTCCATCAAATATACTCATCAGGAGGTAAAATCACATATGAAACACATGGATGCACAGGCAAGCAAGTTGTGTTATACTTGGTGGCCATGAAAAATACGTTCACAAGGGCTAGTGCAGTCTAGTATACACTAGGTGAGCCCCCAAGAAAAATGTCGATGGGAAAGTCATGCCAGGTCTACAGGCTCCCATACATTAACCATACCAAAATGTCAAAAATGATAATGCCAATGTATGTCCCCACTTTAAAGAAATTGCTAAACATTATGCTATGAGCAATTACTTTAAAGTAGAAAATGCTATTTGATTAAAGGGCAATGAGAGCTTATTTGGAAAGACTTATTCCAAATACATGTTCCCAAATAAAGCTACATCATGAAAATGGGTTGCCCATAAAATGCATTACTAAAAAATATGTCACATGTGAGCCAACTGAAAGCATGCCATCCACATCCCAAGCTTTATCTTGTGTATACATGTGTAAGGAGGTCAACTAGACAAAAAAGACAATGGAAAGTACCATACTAGGACAAAGATACCTAACCCCTTGCTCCCTAGGGAAAAAGGTGAGCCAAAAATGGATGATTATATGTATCTCCTTGCAAAAAGGAAATACTATTGCATAAAGCCACATTTATACTCTCATACATGGTAGCAAATATTCTATGATACTACAACTGCCACATGATAAGGAGAAACAACTAATGTTATTTATTATAATGAGTAGATAAAGTATCAATTTGATGCATATCCAATGAGATATTCCCACATGAATTATCTATCAATTCAAGATGGACCAAGGTTAAAGTTATCTTCTAGAAGAATATTTTGTAATAGTGTTGGTATTCAGTGAAGTATTTTTTTATGCTTTTGTTATTTTTGAAGGATAATATAACCAATACCGCTAGTTGTTTCTTTTATATTAGGCTCTATAGCGACACAAATGCCTTGTTCTCCAGCACCACATCCATTTCCACTATAACCAAGTTGTTTCAAAAGATCATAACCTCTTCCATAAATATTTTCCATTTCTTTTGGATTTGGTGGCTTCTCATGATCACATTCTTCATATATGGATGTGTAATTGTTGTTTTCCATTTCTTTGCTAAAAGTTGTGGACTTACATGCTTTTGATGACTCTGCTTGTGTTGCTACTATGTTTGCTTCTTTATCTTTTCCTATTTCACATGCAATCTTGTATTCTCCCATGAATGTAGGTGTAAAATCCAATGAACCTCAATTATCATCCAATAGCTTTGTGACTTCTTCAATATTCTTCTCTTTTTCTTCCTCTTGCATGGGTTCTACTTTTGAAGTTGGTATATCAATGTTTTCAAAGGACTTTCCTTGTCTTTCTCAGTGTGCAAACAAATTTTTGGGTGAGGGTTAGCCTTGATTATATAAAACTTGTTATTATAGACATATTTCATTAAATGATGAAGAGTTGAAGGTACTGCATGAACATTGCATGAATCCAAAACTACCTAAGAGAATATTATATGGAAGATTATCGGGCATGACATGAATAGGAGTTTGCAATGTAACTTTTCCAACTTTCATAGATAATGTTATTGCACCAAGAGGTTTCTTTCCCACATTATCAAAACCACGAATAGATAAGGAATCCGATTTAATCTTAGTCTTATCCACTCTAATCATATCCAAGAGGTTCACACTACACACATTAAGGGCTGAACCATTGTTAATGAGATTTCTTTTTATTCCACATTGTTAATGAAAACCATATCCATGAAGGCTTCATTTTTTTGTATTTCCATTAGAGGTAACTCATTTTAATGAAAGAAAATGTCAATGTTAACCGAATTCATACATTGAATTAGGGCTTCTACATCATATTTTTACACACTAAGAGGGATAACAACTTGTTACAAAGAATTTTTAAGCATGCTATGGTAATTAGGTGAAGCTTGAATCACATCCCACAAGGATATCTTAGCAGGAGTGTTGTGAACTTGTTCTACAAGATCATACTCCTTTCCATTATGCAAAGGAAAATGACAAGCACTAGGAAAAATGGGTTGAGGAAGTGGTAATGAAGTAGGTATGGTTTGTGGTTTTCTATTTTTCCTTGTGTTGTATGTGTGAGAAATGGTATTATAACTTGGTTGTTGTGAAACATTGTTACTAGTGAGTTGTCTTGCAAAATTTAAGATAGCTCTTGGAGGTTTTGTTTGTTGTTCTGGTGGTCCTATGATAAGAAGTGGCTTAGGAGATGACTTGGGAGGTCCAATAATTAAAGTACTCTTAGGAGGTCTAATGATTAGAGGACTCGTAGGAGGTCCAATGATTAGAGGACTCTCAAGAGGTCTAATAATGAAGGGAGATCTAATGTTTAGGACCTAAACAGGCTTATAATCCTTATTTCGATGATCTTCATGCTAGGGGAAGTCTAATGCTACCTTATAATATTCATCTAAGGAATCCACATTAGTATTATTTGAAGGACATGTATCCATACTATCATCATCTTGAACCATGCTATCTTCCCTTGTAGGAGATGTTTTAGGAGAGGAGAAAACTAGATTTTCATGACATTCAATGTGGGATCTTCTAAAATAACTTGATCACAAGTAAGGGGATATCAATGATTGAATTTTCCTGCTTATCAATGATTGTATCCTCTTGTTCAATAATTTCTTTCCAAGTATGAGAAGAGAAACAAATAGGATTCTCATAGTTCTCAATGATGGGTTCCTCTAACACCAAAATATCTTCTTCACAAATATGAGAGATACTGGGAGAAAAAATTTGATTGTCATGATTTTCCAAGATTGTATTCTCTTTCACTAAGTGAGTTTCACACACGAGAGAGGTATCAATGAAAAACAAGAAAAGAGGAGAAATGACTTCATATTACTATGCTTGTAAAAACAATTTCCTAGAGTATTCATCAAGATCTGAAAAATAGAACATGAAGTATGATAACAAGAGACTTTTGTAATGAAAAAATGATGTAATAATTTTTCTATAGATTTGAAATGCAATAATTTTTCCTAATTTTTAATGCCTAATTTTTGAATGAATGATTAGACCTAATGCATAAAACAAAAAATCTTAAAAATCACCATACTAAAATAGTGGTTTACCAATGTATCTAGGAAGTGTAGAGGACCATGAAAATTCCCGAAAAGGATGGTTTTGATAGGATCTCAAGGAATCATTTTCCCAATGGAGAATGGGTCCATGTACAAGGTTTTAAAAAGTGAAAAATGTAATTTATGGGTTATTATTTATGTTCTCTATTCTAGGTTGCAAACTGTAGTTTCTATAGAATATTTTTCCAAATTTTGGTGTCTAAATACAAGTGAATTTAGTGGAAAATGATGAACAATGTGGCACTTTTTGAAATGCAATTTTAACTCAATTTGTGATGTAAATGACCGAAAATACACTAATTTGCAAGTGCTATGCAAAATCAATGTAATATACATGCAATTTTATGAAGTTTTTAGATTTTAAAGGATGCAAAATGCAAACCTAAAACCCTAAATGAGATGAAAAGTAATGAAATATAATGGAAACTAATGAAAATCCTAGATGTAGGGTTTGAATGGACTCCAAATTCAGAATTTTTAATTTACAACATCGAGTTCACCAAAATGAAACGATGAAAAATATGGTTTCGCTAAAATGAAGGGGGTATTATGCACCTATCTTCCTTATTTCATGAAAAAGAGATCCCCTAGGGTAAGATTGACTTTCAACCCTTAGGCAGGTCAACCTTAATGGAGATCTTGTTGTTTTCTTTATGATTGAGGATGGGGTAAATCAGTTTCAAATGCACTTTTGGGAGATAAATGAAAAATACTAAATGAATCCAATTATACAATGCAAGACTTGAAAAATCAATTTAAAATCTTAATCTAATAGAATCAAAAAAATTCTGGTAGATAGGAGATGAGTATGAATTTATGCACCCATCACCAAAATCAGTTGCTGAGTTTCCTCCTAGGACAAATTCACCCTAGGGAGAATTCAAGTCTCTGCAGGGCTTTTCTGCTCAACTTGTAGGGTCCTCTAGAGATGGATTTGAAATTTTTTTTTCCCCAGGTTTCACTATCAGAAAGTAAAAAATAAATTCAAGATTTGAGTTTCTATATCTTGACAACAATGTTGACAACTTTGCTACTTTGCAACTTTTCACTTTTGATCAATATTCAATCCTTCTTCACTTGCAAATATGCAAACAAAAGAAAGGGAAAAAATGTTTTTGGTGAATGGGGGTTTTCCTTGGTCAAACCGTATTTTGGTAATTAAACCTTGAAGTGAAACAATAATAAAAAGAAGGAATGATGAATGAACACTAGCTTGTTGCAACTCACCAAACCATTTAATGTTTTTCCTTGGAGGACTGAAATCTAACACATCACTCCAAATATTGGATCTTGCCTGAAATGACTTGATTAGATGCTTGAAAAACTTGAAACCTACATCACAATGTTAGCTCTAAAAATATGCATGAATGAAAATAACATTGACATGATGATCTTAATATTGATTGCTATTGTAGATGATTGATAAATCTGCTCTTCAATGCTTTTGACAATAATATTTTCTCTTGTGAAAGTTTCCCTCTTTTTCCTAAATCTCAATTGATAAAATAACTATGTATTTATAGATGATTTTCTAATTTCCTGACAATTAAAATTCAAAAGCCGAAAATTGCAATTTGAATTGAGATCATAAAAATACCACCAAAAAAAATTTTAAATTGGGTTCTGGAATCTAAAGGGGACCCTTTCGCCCTTCGGCGAATGGGTCCTAGGACACACAATTTTTGAGGTGTTTAATTTGATGTTTGCAATTGTTTAATATAGGTTCCCGTTTTAGAAAAGAAGATTAATTAGGCTTTTAAATGAATAATTGGGTCAATTAGAGGCTTAATTAAGTCCAATTAATTAAGAGACTCAAACATAGTGTGAAAATGTAAAGGAGTACATTTTTCTACACTACACTACCAAATCCCTAAACCCAAATATTCTCCTAAGCACCAAGTGTGTTAAAGTTAGGAAAAAAAACTCAAACTTATGATCGAGTTAGGAAACGATGGACCAATTTGTAGAACCAAAAGTTGAAGAAAGAAATACTTATATTTTTACTTTATTATTTCACTAACCTTTCACTTCTAGCTTCATTCCTAGATATTTATATTTGAAAGTATTTATTTCCTATTGTCTCCTCAAAATTACTTACACATTCTCTTCTTGGTCTCACATTTTATATCATCAATAAGGATTTATTGCATGTCTTATTCATAAAAAAATTATTTTCTTATTCATCATTGGAGTGACTCTTGATCTAGGGGATTTACCACTTCATGGGGTTATTTCATCTTTGCAATTGTAGCTTTTATTAACTTCTCATTTATAATTGAAATCCCATTTTAATAATATATGATTCTACAGTCTTCTTATAATTGTTTCAATTATATCCATGAATAACTTATTATGCATATTTATCTTATATCATCTTCTTTCTAATTATTTTATTTTTCTTGATCTTTTTGACTTTTCATCATTTTTTTCTTCTATCAATTCTATTTTCCTACTTTATCTATATCATCTCTCATGAAATATAAAGGTCTAGTATTAATAGAATGACTAATATAACCTCAATTTCTTGATTAATTATGACTCTAATGTTAGAAAAATATAATTCAAAATATAAATTTAAATAATAATTTTATAGAGCATCATTCCTTCTACACTATAGTGTCACAAATTCAATTTGTGGAGCACCACCAATTCTATTATGTTTCTAAGTGCTATGACTTAGAAGCTCTTTCATCATTAATTCCTAAAACTTATCTTTTTATTTTATTGTATCTATAAATCAATCAAATTATCTTGTATTCTTTTTAAGCGGATAGTTAACTTTTAATGGATAGTTAACTATGAGATATTTTATTATTATTATGTGGTATAATGACTATCTATTCATCTATTGAAAGAATCAAATCATCTTTGATAAAACATCTTCACATTGCACTCTTTAGAGGATTTTGTGGCCATTTTCATCCTTTTGTGATATAATTCTTATTTTTTAAAGTTTTTTCAACCCCCTTTCTTCTTCCATGTGCTTTTCATAAGCTATCTTTGTTTATTTAAAAAAATTCTTATTCTTCTATCATCCCCATTTTCTATAAAGTCTTTTTGGTTTGGGATTTAGACCTGCCTTAGTGGTTACAATTCTTTGGGATCTTTTTTGTTTATCACCCAGTCATTTTTAATTTTCAATCTAATAGGTAATGGTACAATAAAACAATTAAAATGGACATTTGAAGTAATATTCACCTTCATTAAGTAAAAAATATAAAATATATCAACATTATAGATTCTAAAATTTGACCCTAACTAATTATAAGGTGGTCACTAACCATGGCTAGGAACATGATAAATAATATATAGTTTCATATTACACCTCCACACATTATACTTTGCAAAGAGTTGCATGGCTAGCATCATGCAATCTTACATAAGCATTTTACTTTGCAAAGAGTTGCAATAGGCAAGTCATACATGCTATTCATTCAGGTATTGAATATCTTTAAAAATGATTGCTTCTATATTTAAACATTTAACTGTTTAGATATTACAAATTTTAAATTCTCCTATATATTTATGACAAAAATTTGCATATAGTGTTAAGCATATAGATCTAATTTGCATATAGTGTTACGCTTCCTAACTTTTATCCTCATGAAGATAAAAATAATCTTCCTAAATATAGTTTGCACGAGTTTGTAATCTGCATATAATATGGCATGTAGTTTTATTTTTGTTTTTTTGAAAAATGATGCATGAGCCTCACAGCCATGCAATTCACCTTAAAGACTTTCCATTACAATTTCTTCTTACAATTTCTTCTAACATGTATATTGTATTAAGGCATACAGATTTAAGATTCTCCTGCATATTTTCTCAAACAAGTTGCATATGGTATTAGAGCATATATACAGATTTTAAATTCCCCAGAACAAACAACATGCATATGATGTTGAGGTATATTTAGATTTAAAATTCTCACCCACATGTTTCCACAAACAAACTGCATATGTTCCCACAAAAAAGATCTAATAGAAAGCAGAACACCAATATGGAGAGGACAATGATGGGAGTTGGGGAGAGGATAGATGACACCTGCAATAATCACCTATTCAAAAGAAATGCTCCTTTTCCCATCAGACAAATAATTGCTACTAATTAGTAAGACGAATCTACTGCCATGTATTCCATTTCAAACCATTCATTTAAACAAGTATATTCATAAATAACTCAGCACATTCATCTAGACAGATTCATAACAATCATTCTTATTCTGCTATCAAATAATAGCAGATAGTATGAAGATCGAATCAAGGTAATAACACCCTATCTAAAAAGATCTGAGTTAGTAGTCAACAATTCTTAATAATTTGCTTGCATGTCTCATAATTTATTTTACTATCATATTTGTAAGACCTGTAAACTAGAAAGGTAAACCTTAACAACAATAGAATTGCAGACTGCGCCTGTGCTAAGTGAAATCAATGTACAATAATATATAACACGCTACTACAACATATACTTAAATCCATAGGAACAGAACTTACTCATCGGTAAAATTAATATTTTTGAAATAAAAACCTTATATTGCACTGTACAAGAGCTTTATGAAATAATTGCCTCACCACATCCAAAAGAAAACTAGCATGAAATATAGATTTGATTGACAACTTGACAAGTTTCCGTGATTACAGATTTTGGTCATTCAACATAAATATTTGTTTGAAACGATGCTGTTCACTGTAGTATGCCTCTCAAAGACACTGAGTTAAGTCACTGGAAATCAACAACTAATGCAATTATGATGGATGACACCATCCATGTCATTGCCCAATATCTATGTAACAAAAAGATAACAAATTCAAATTCTACTTTAGAGACTAAACGATAAGTCTAACGTCTTTTCAACTTCACTTCCCAATTGAAGCTCCAATACTTTTTTGGCTTCTGGATCAATTTCAACTCCATCTTTCAGTTTCTTTTCTTTTCGACCGATTACAATCCCAAATAGCTTTATAACATCATCTGAATTATTTTCACTTTCATCCTCCATAGCTTTTCTTTTTCCAAGCTGTGCAGATCCATCCAAAGGATTACTGGTTTTCTGATCTTTATTCTGATCCACTTTGATTTTTTCTTGAGATTTCTCCAACTCTTTGGGCTTAAAAATATTCGCGTTTGTCAAAGTTATTGAGGTTACCGAACTGGATGTGGCATTGAATCCCTCTGCTTGGCGTAACTCATGAGAACCAGATTGATTTTCCACACAATTATTGCTCATCAAATTCTGAGAGACATGGACTGTAATGTAAAATTTGTCGCTTGGCATCTTACAATCCCTAGAAAAGGAAACCGTGTCTCCTCCTTTCAAATCCTTATCTTTGACAAACATTCTCCATCCTCTTGTAAGCACATAACTCTGGCTGCCTTTCCAAAATGAAAATCTAAATTGCCATTCTCTACTGTTACTTGTATCCACAAATGTAAGAAAAGTTTCTGATTGGGAATTTAACTTATCCTTAGGAAAATGATGTTCAGCATGTTGTTTTGGGATCACCAGCCTGTTTAATTTACCCACATCACTAACAGTCATCTGCTTTTGAAATAGATGCTGCCTATCCATCATGGGGCCTCCTAGAACAATATTCTTACCCTTCTTCCCTGCATTAGACATTTCCTGATTACCAGATACCACTTGATTTGGTCTGTAATGAGTATCGCACCAATTCTGCAACTCTCTATCATAATTGTGATCCCTGATTAAATGCTTAACTTCATGAGGAGTCAGAGAATCCTGAAACTGTTTATCAACTTCTGAAAGTGGTACAACGGGGAAATTTATTTCACCATCTTTCCCTCGGTACTTCATATAAGCTCTGCCATAAGCCTTGGCAGCTTCTTCACTAGTCTTGAAAGTACCCAACCAGATTCTTTTTCTTTTGTAGTATAGTTGTGCTCCCCAGTGGCCATTCCTTTGCGAAACAGTACCCTTGAACTTTGAAGAACGCTCTTTTCCTTCTTCCTGTCCTTCAATATTTTTAGTCTCTGTTGCCTCACTATTACCCTCCACTTGATCAATTTCATTACTATCAGCCCCTGCTTCATTACTACCAGCCCCTGCTTCATTATCATGATCTGTACTCAATGGCTTAGAGCCAGATGAATCTAGGGCACCGGATATGCTTTCTTTGTCACTCTCCTGTTTTGAAATAGCACTACAGTTAGCCCTAGAATCGGGGCTGTGATACCCTTCTTGTGGCTCTTTTGAAAAACCCTGTAAGAACATTAAATTTAAGAATCACAATCAGTTATTTAATTCTTTACAATTTTTGACAATGGATCATTGAACATGATGTAAAACATATATACAATTGATTTCAGAATTTTTAAAATTTTTTTTTCAAAATACTAATAAAAAAAATTCTGGTGCTGCACAAACATCATATATACATACCTTTTCCATTGCAAATCTGAAATACTGAACTGCTGCTGTGCTTGTTTTTTGATACCTGCATTAGTGTTTGATACAATTAGAAAATTTCAAAGATTTCAAAGCTATCTTTCTATTCTATCAATCAATTGAAAGAGCAGAAGAAAAAAACTTATAAAGCCCACTGAAAGCAAATCACACCGGAAACAAAATCTGCTTATAGCATCTACGACTGCTAAAGTTGAATTCCCATAAAACAAAACTTATGCTATATGAGAACAGGAAGTGACGATTGCTTGTTTAATTATTTTAAAATATATTTAGATAAGCACCGAAATTAAAGCTAACTGAAAAAACATGCCAACAACATATAAGTGAAGTAAAAAAAATACAACATGCAACATGTCAAGTTCCAATCCCACCTGCATGTACCCAAAATAAATAAACAAATAATATAATTACATCTCAAGGGATATCTTGAAGCCACTAAAGGTGACTAAAAAACTTTCCACTTTGACCTAATTATTTCTTTTCCAACGCTATAGACTTTTGTGTTGATTTCAACAAGAGGAATGCATGTTAACATATAGTTAAATAATCAAAAGCATGCTTAATTAATTATTATTTTGGTTTTCACATGTCTATTTTGATTTAAAATTTATGTGCTTATCATTTAGCAATTGTCTGTCTTGTTTTCAAGCTTAAGCCAATGAGAATATGTAAATAAATAAAAAACAAAACTTAAAAAATAAGTCAAGAGGTTGGAAAGAATTAAAACATATTTGGGTATATTAAATGTGTAATATTTTATCTAATAATCAAAATTACAGTAAGAGTATATATAATCAAAATTACAGTAAGAGTATATATTGAAAGGGATAATTTTTTTTTTTCCTTGGAAGTTTAGTTTTGCAATAATTTTTGCATGTTATGAAATCATCAAAATATTACATGCAAAATCCAGTTTTGTGTAGAAGGTATAAGTTTTGCTAACTCGATGTGACTATAAATGAGGGCATCCATGTGGAAACAATTTAAATTTAATTTTTACTGGCATATCTGCACATTCATAAAGTAAGAGTATATATTAAATGTTTAATATTGTACTTGAGAGTCAAAATTAGTAAGAGTATATAATGAAAGGGATAAAGAGCATTTATTAAATGTGTAATATTTTACGTGAGAATCAAAATTACAGTAAGAGTATATATTGAAAGGGATAAAGAGTATATATTAAATGTGTAATATTTTATCTAAGAATCAAAATTACAATAAGAATTTTTATTGAAAGGGAGAAAGAGTATATATTGAAATGGATGTATCTTTTTTTATTTTTTTGGGAGTTTAGTTTTTTTCTAATCCTTTAATATTTTTATTTATGGAGGGGCATATTTATCATTTCACATTTAATTTAATTTAAGTTTTTATTTATTTCAAAAAAATTTTTTAATTTTTTTTTAAATATTATTATATTAACGTAATAAAATGTATAACAATATATATATATATATATATATATATATATATATACTTTTGAAACGAAACATGTATAAGACTTTACTTTTATTTTTAAAGAAACAACAAGCTCATTTAACACTTAAAGGTTGCAGCTCAAAATGGATGTAAGTCAAAACATCACATTCACCTAATATGACAAAATATGCTAAACACGAAAATTATTATTCATTCAAATATCTATTTATGTGTTCATATGTATATGCAATATTTTAAACAGATAGAAAAGTTTTACATTCAAAGTTTAATATTTACTAAAGAATAAAATAGTAAAAATCAAAGTAAATCTTTTTTCATTCTTCTTTAAAAATATTTTCATTTCTCGGGGTGTGCCTTCTTACCACCCACCCTTTTTTGTTTGTTTGTGAATATGTAACTTTATCTTTATTTTAATATAGATAACTGCCTATTCATCAAAAAATATGTACTATGTGGTAGGAGAAGACCAACTTCCACCATACACTAGAATACCATTACCCAAAATTGATCACACAGAGTCATAGACTGTCATTCCTTCACTAAACTTTTAAAACGGACCCACTTGACCCCGGAAGCGCCATCCAGACCAACCATTACTAGAAGAGACCTAACAATATACTGAGCAAAAATCTGACTATACATATGTATGCAAAAGAAAAATTACCCGAGACAACCCCAAATGATGGACAACTAGACCAACATTAATTTTTTTACATACGCCATATACATTGTCATATATCTAATACCAACCGTGAAAATAGAAAACAAATGCCATTACCTATTGCCCCATAAATTGTTCTGGGAAAAGACCCCGAAGTCGAACTACCACGTAGCACTCCTTTTGGCCATGAGATGAAACTTCTGCCTAAGGTAAGCATCCCCTCCGTCACAAGCCTCCTGTGTTCGATTAGCTCAAGCCTCTAAATATCCAGAATAAAGGGATAAAACTTCACAATTTCCCCATAAACCTCTAGCTTCCTCAAATCTCACGGTTGAGGAATACCAGCCCCAAGCTTGGCAGTAGCCAAAACCTCCTCCAGACCCAGAAACAAATCCTTTCTGAATAGCCGCTGCATGATGACTTTGATTTCTTGCTTCAGGACATTCACATCTAGCAACCCGACCAACACGTGGGAAGAAATGTTTGTATCCAACCTGTAACTCTCGCTGTCGTCCATGAAGCTTTTACCAATAATGAATTTTATCATTGCAAATGTGAGCAAGTCCGAGTGGAAGATGATACGCCACATCCTCAACATCATCATAGGGCCCCTAAAGGCCATTTGCCGCTTACAGCTCCATAACCGCACTAGAGTGTCCATACCGCCGGTTATCAGACAACTTTCCAAAACCTAGATAACCAACATTGCCATAAGGAATGAACCAAAATTTGCTATATTTAATCCACACTAGAGTAGTGAGTCCCAAGGTGTGTGTTAGAGCACCAACTAACAATATGTCCATAGCCTACGAAAGATCAAATCACCATTATTATGTGAGAGCCTCAATGTATAGAGGCAATTTCTTCCTAATTCATAGAGCTTCATGCATATAAACCATTCACTTGACAAGAAAATGGCACTTAAATCCATTATTGCAAGTTGATTGCCGCTTGACTTCCAAGTGGACCCACCATGCCATCATCTCGAGCAAATAGCCAATAGTGCAAGGAAAATGTCTATGTGGCAACCTGCGACAAAGAGAACCACTGTGTTGATTACTAACTCGTCACAACTCCATTTGTGGAGAGTTACCTTCCCAACCACCCACTTTTCTTTTTTAAACAGGAACACCAGTGTCAAACACCTCTTTCAATGTTACACCATCTACTCCCAAGTTAGAAAGAGCACCTACTTCCTAATTCCCTTTGTGGTATATGTGATTAACAGTATATTCCTTAAAGCTCTTAAGCAACACCATGGTGTCATCCAACACCCCACCAAGTTTCCAATCCACTGAATTCCCTAATTAAGGAGAATTGACAATAACAGTCAAATCACCTTCCACTACAATCTTAGATAGTTTCAGCTTCACATATAACCTTATTCCAAGGCAGGTGACAACCATTTCTGCCATATTGTTAATACCCATATGTAGTGATTTTTCCAATTTAACAATAAATTTCCCTTCCCAATCCTTGATGATGCAACCAACCCTTGAACAGTCGGGATTGCCTCTTGAGGCCCCATCAAAATTAACCTTGTACCAACCTTTATCAAGAGGGTGCCATTTCACACTCTTCCTAACTTCTTGAGCTTTTGTACCACCTTTTCCCACAAAGGAGGGCACCTTTAAACCATTCCAACTTTTCCTCATCAATGCATCCCAACTTGTTAAGATGGTCATTTGGCTGTTAGAAGCTAATGATCTTGAGTTTATCACTTCCACAATGCTTTCCTTAACCTTATTAATGAAGGAAATGAAATTTCAAAATTTTGGAATATGCGATGATTCTTTTCTTTCCATATTTCTTAGATGAGCAAGGAAGGAATCGTGCAACAAAGGACAAGAAACAAAGAATTCTTATTAAGTGTGGGCCAACCTTTAAACCAACTCAACAGGTCCCTGGGAATGGCTGAAACCCAATACAATTTGTCACACAACTAGTTCCAACACCTCAAAGTAAAGGGGCAATTAACAAAAAGATGGTCACCAATTTCTTCATCTTGTTTGCAAAGCATGCATCTAGATGGGCCACAATAACCAGGCAAAGATCTTGCCCTTTGGTAAACATTGCTTGTGCATGTTGGAAATGTGTCTCAACTTACTAGATTGACATTGGCAGTGTTGTGTTCTCTTGTCTCCTTTGTTGACTAGACTATGCTTCATTGGCGAAACTATCTTAGTTGTCTCCTCGACAACTCAATAAGCCTTCAATGTTTCACCTAGCTCTGGATCGGTGAGATATTGCATGGTCAAAGAGACTTCACCCATTATCTCCTTGATAGACCGATATCCCTTGCTGTGGTGTCGTGTTTACATTGTCAGTGAGAGTAGCTCACTTCAGAGAGAGTTTTTGAGATGTCTCTTCAAAATTTTGAAACTCTGATGGAGTATCTTGTCGGCAAGAGGTTGCATTGTCACCGAGACATTGGAAAATGTCTCCTCGACATCCTGATGAGGCTTCATATCAGAGAGACCCATATGCTATGCTGAGACATTTTGAAATATCTATTTGTAAGGATGATAAAAGTCTTGAACGTTCTTGTCGATGTGACTTTGGTTGTTCATCATGAATTTGGACAATGTATCTTCGATGAGTTGGAAAACCTATTGGAATGGTAAAGTGGACATCGATGAGACATTTGTTTATCAATGGGAGAAGCTGAAATCTATCATTGACATGGCGATGGAATTGGTCGACAGTGTACCGTGAGAAGCATGTATTGGTGTGACTCGAGTAGATCGACATTAAATTTGTAGTTGTCTTATCGATGGCCTGGTATGGTAACTTTTGTGTGACAGTTGGTTTGTTGTTATGAATGGGAACTAAATTAGTATGTTTCCCGTATGGGTCTAGTGATGCAGGTTTATTGAAATTATCTCAAAAGAAAAAATGCTATAATATGTAATGCATTGTAATAGTGCTTGAGAGTTGTGTTGTGAGTCTAATGAGAGAGAACGAGATTGATCAGGAATTGTAATGCTACCTATATTAAGAGTGTGAATTGAAATCTTTGGAAGCAACAAATTGTAACTTAGTATGTGGACTTTGTTCATTGTAATACAAAGCATTTTTGCTTGGTGTGTGGGTTTTTCTCTTGAAAGGGTTTTCCCACGTTAAATACAGTGTCCATTTTGTGGAATTAACATTTTAAAGTGTTTTTTGGGTTCATTAACTTCAGACTATCTTCTATTTTGCACGGGTGGTTGCATGCCAAATTTTTTCCGTGCAAAATATTAGAATTATTAGATTTTGTTACCTATCTATGATTAAAAGTTATTAGAGTTTGAGCTTGATACTTTTTTAAGATCTAAATATTCAAGCTTGGTAAAGAAAAATCATGTCAGATATTATTAGTGCAGAACAAAATGAATAGACAATTTCTAGAATGTGGGATAGACTGAAAAGAAAGGTTGATGGGAAATGTTATTGTCCTTGCAATAATTGTAAGGGCTTAAAGACGAGAAGAATTTTAATCACAACAGTTGAGAAACACTATAGGTAGCATGGTCACGTTGAAGGGGGGCATGATTATCGTCTGTTGGTAAGTTGTTCATTATATGTCTTTATATTGATTGAATTTTGTAAATGTTTATATTGTTTTAACATTTCTATATATATAAAAAATCACTTGATAATGATCATGGTTTATTTGTGTCAATCATTATTATAAAGGTGGGGTACCCTAGGGCACAAGATATGGATTATCACGCCCCGAAGAATGTGGTTTTGCAAGCAGGGGAATATGGAGCTGTGAATATCGAAGATGAAGTTAATGATCCTATGGAAGAAGATGATCATGCGCTAGAAAACACAATTGAAGATGATGGTACAAATACATTGATCCATGACACATTTAGTGGTGTAGCTAATCATGATGATTGAGATGACTTTGATGATGTTCATGATTTACCTGTACTTGAGAAGGCACACAAGCCCCTTTATGAAGGCTCTGAAACAAGTCTTCTCTCTGCTGTATTGTTGTTGGTGAACTTGAAGATTATGAATGGTTTATCCAACATAGCAATGTCACGGATGTTAAGGTATGTCATAAATGTCATCTTTTTTCATCTATTTTAATTGTTGTTAGTTCATCATTAGTAAATAAAGGATGAAATATGTACCATTAATTATTGTTATATTAACAAATTATTTTTTGTTGTAGATTGATTGGTCAATTTTTGTTACCACCATCAAATATTTTACCTCACTCATACCAAGATTTATCTGCCATTATGAAAGATATTGGAATGGAGTATCAAACAATAGATGCATGTCCCAATGATCATATTATATATAATAAACAACATGAATTTACAATAGAATGCCTAAAATGTCATATTAATTGATATTGAACAAATCAACTAACAAAAAAGGTGCCTCACAAGGTTCTTCGTTACATTCCCATTATTCCACGTATGCAACGATTATTTAGGTGTGAAAGTTTAGTGCAATTTATGGATTACCATGCACGAAATAGAAGTGGAGATGACATTCTTTGAATGCCTATGGATGGTTCTGCATTTAAGGACATGGAGGAAAAATGGCCACACTTTAAAGAAGAACCTCATAATCTCAGGCTTTCATTGGCAGCGGACGATGTCAATCCATTTGGAGAGCTGAGATCTATTTACTCGGTGTGGCCTACTTTTTGTTATCAACAATAACATTTCTCCATGGATGTCAATAAAGAGGGAGCACATAATGTTGGAAATGATTATTCTAGGTATTTGTTTACATCAATTTTCTTTAACATAGTAGCATCTCATTTGTCTTATTTGTTGCATAATGGATTATATTTTTTCATTTAATAGTCATGTACATTAATTTATTTATATTGTAGTAAAATGGTTATAATAATTATGTAATTTTTATGTTCATTCAACTAGGTAAGTACCAAGTTAAAGATATGAATGTATATATCAAGCCTCTTGTCGACGAGTTACTAAAGTTATGGAATGGCATCACTATGTATGACGTCTCTAGACCAATAGGACAAAGACAATTTCAATTCCATGCAATGCTTGTATGGACAATTCATGATGCCCCGGGCTAACACATTTTTGTGGTATGTTATAATGTTCGACTGCACTTTAATGATATTTAATTTTATGAAGTAGATATCATGCATATTTTTAAAATAATCTATTCATTATATATAATTATAAAAATTGACATATTTAATCCAATTATATATGATCTTGCAGGTCTTCAAACAAAGGGAAAATTTGCATGTCCAATTTGTGGTCCAAAGATGAAATCTTGTCATTCAACAAGTTTAGGAAAGTAGGTGTTTGATGAGTATAGGAAATTCCTCCACATGAATCATAAGTATCGAGCTACTGAAAAACATTTTTTCAATGTGAAAGAAGAGACTACATCAAAACCATGAAGAATGACACGTCGCCTATGGAAGTTGGAATATAATAGAATTAATCGTCAAGGTTATACATCAGATCAAATTGTTTATCTATCATATATGATATGTTTGGAATTTATATTTTTATATTGTGTTTTTTTTGTTCATGTTGTAATTGAAAATGATTGTCATTGTTAATTTGTTCAACTTATATGCTTCATGAAGGTCGTCAAGGCATTAATGGTCGGCTTCCATAGGGAATGAAAAGTTATCCCAGACAATTGAGTAGGTTGCCCTACTATGAACAACTACAAATTGTGCATTTTTTTGATACAATGTATATTAGAAAGAATATAACAAAAATGCTATGGAAAATATTGGATGGAAGGCATGACAAAGAAAAAAATGTCAAAATTTGTAGTGACATTTAGGAAGCCAATCATGCAATGAAAAATGTCATTCAATTAAATAGCATTGGAGACCAAATTAATATAAGCACCATTCCTTTGTTATTAAAGGAGCAACAAAGCAATGCTATAAAAGAAGTCATATGAAAAATTTGATTTCCCACAGGATTTTCTGCAAACATAAACAATATCATAACAAAGAAAGGTTAATTTGGGTCAGGGATGAAAATGCATGATTGGCATACCTTTATTAAGGTAATTATTTTGGTATATTATATATGTATATATATTTGTATACTGCATTTACTTTTTAGTGTATTATGTTTACTACTTTTGGAAAAATAATGAAAAGATCATTTTATAATTGTAGTAGTACATTCTATCTCTATCTCTCCCAGACAACTTCGACAAAAATGTCAAACAAGTTATATACATAGATCTTGGAAAATACATGAGGTAAGTAGTTGATATTTGTTCAATTCGTTGTATAGATCTTATAATTTCCATTTGGTTTACTTGTTATGTAATATATTGTATATTGTTGTTAAATCTCGTTAATATATTTGCACCTTGAATCACTTGTAGATGGTTGCCATCTAAAGAAATCCATTATAAGAAGATATAAATTATTGGAAGAGAAAAATTCTTTGTCTAATGTGTGAAATGAAAAATTTTCTACCTTCGACATTTTTCAATGCACAAGAACACTACCTCATACACCAAGTTGAGGAGATTGAATTGTGTGGACCTATACACACAAGGTCAATGTGGATGGTTGAGAAGCACTTGAAATTTTTGAAGGATTTGGTTAGAAAAAGATCACATCTTGAGGGTTCTATGGTGGGGGGATATATGGTAGACCAGAACATGGTGTACATTACCAAATATCTTCCTAAGTTTTGAACAAAAATCCATGTAGATCGCATTTGGGATCCCAACTCCATTAAAAAAATTGAAGGGGAGTACCTGATGGGGAAAGGTAGATTGAGAAAAGTGAGAGGTAATTATAATAAATTTTATATTTGGTTTTTATGTATATTGTACTTATTTAATTATTAATCTTCAATATACATCAATTATAAATTAAGGTCGTATACCATGGTAATTAACTAATTGATGTAGACCTGGGAGGCTCAAATCAACCAACCTATCAACTTGAATTTAAGAGGCTTCCAACAAGTTTAGAATGACCACTTTAAACAATCCAAAAAACTATCAAATTCTGAAAAACAACAAAAGTCAAATTTCACACTTTGACTCCTTGAATCCTTATAGCAGTGCAAACCTAGTTTTTCCCAAGAACTCAAAAATTTCCCAAAACACCAAACAAACCCTTGATGGTTTTAGACACCCATTTTGGTGTTATTAAACATACTTCAAGGGAAAGTACAAGTCTATTGGACCAAATCACCAAAATCACCCTTTCTAGGTTGTGCTGATTAGGTTGATTAGGCCTATTTGACAAAGCAACTAGTCTTTAAACTTGTCATATGCCCATGAAATATTGGGGAAGAAATTTTTATGCCTCAAAATTCACAAAAATATTCCACTTCTACGACCAAATTCTTTCCAAACCCAAAAACCCTTGTTTTAGGCCAAAATCATGAGGGATTATTAAATCTCGTACTTCCACGACCTCCCAGACCTCAAAAACAACTCAAACACAACCCATTAGGTCTGTACATGAGTAAAAATTCATAAAATCAGATCTCCCGTACATATTTTGTTGAAATGTAGGCTTGAACCTCTCATTTCACATGTTTTTTCTCACAAAACTCTTGAGGACAACAACTATACCTTCTTTATTTCTCATCCTATGAGGGTTTACAATGATCACTTTATGCCTTTTAAAGGCCTTTACACCTCAACTACTGAACAACCACCCCTACAATTGACTGTTTAATCTTTTATGATCACATGAAACATAAAACACACTAATTTCAAGGTTGTTAACATCACTATTGAAATGTTTTAATTTTTTGAATTTGTTAACGTCATTTGTGAATTTCATTTTTTTTATATAGTTGGTTGAGAGTGGGATGCACTACATTTGTATGTCACAAAAAATATTGATTGGATGATGGTATGGATTGAACGATGTCAAAATTTGGCCGCGCATTAACATGGGAAGGTGTGGCTTCATTGGTTGAAGAAGCTCATCGTAATGGAGATTCCAATGTAACACAAATGGAAATTGATTTAGCATATGGTTTAAGAGATAAAAAGCTACATATAAATATATTAATCACCCATATTATTTAATTATTTTCAATTATATTGATGTATATATATGTTGAGATTTTTTTCTTTGCATACATTCAGCCAAGAATAAATATGTTTATCAACTGATGATATTGCGATGATTTTTTCATGTTTGACATATTGCAAGTGAAACACCACAAGGCTATGTGGTGCAATGGTCGTAATTCGAATCAAAAAGTTGGATGACATGAAGAAAACTTGTGATTCTGGGATAATTGCAATGTTTCAGGTGACTAATGTTTCATCTAGAAGCGACATACATCTAGAAGTATTAGAAAATTGATACTATGGGATTTTGGATGATATACTTGAGTGTGACTTTAAGTCTTTCAAATTAGTTTTGTTCATTTTCCTATGGTACAAACTATTATTGAATGAAAATGATCCCGAGAGAACTGTTATTGAACATGATAATGGATTTACCATGGTTAATACAAGGTCGATCGAGCGAGCTGCAAATGAGCCCTATGTTCTTCCAAGCCAATGTGAGCATGTATTTTACTCAAAGGTTCTAGGTAAATTGGGTTGGTCATTTTTTGTTAGACATGGTCTAAGAGGAAGGCCGATAAAGTATAATGTGGTGGAAGAAGAAGATACCGAAGAACTAGAAGATGATGTTAATGATGATCATGATCAACAATTAGTTGATGATGTGCCTAACGAAGATGTCAAAGAGGAGGAACTAGATCATGATGATGTAGGAGTTAATGTTCATGAAGATGATATCCATGTGGATGATGACATTATTGAAACTAATATCAATGATGATGATGATGATATGACCAATCCTTACAATGGCGAATCTAGATCAAATGATATGTCAGACAAAGAGTTTGATGAAGAAGAAGATCAATGACATTGAAATGTATGAGTTATGTGATTGTATTATCAATTTGATGTTCATTTCTTGGTAGAATTATATTTGACTTATGTGGTTACATAATTAATTCATGATGTTTTTAATTTTTTATGCCATTACATAATTAATTCATGATGTACTTTTTAATGTTTAATTTTAATTCATGATGTTACAACTATTGTAGTTCTAGAAATTTCCATATGATCATAATGAAAGTGTTTTGGGAAATTTCATGAAAGATGACACATTGATCATAGTAGTGAAATAATTACAAATTCGTTTAGATTTTTTAGATCAATCACCCTTCGCAATGTCATTTTTAGGATCATCTCCAATTTGATAACTAGGACAAATAAGGTTGGATTTGATTGGCTTATCTTGGAGGAACATTGTGGCTTTGTGTAATGTGAGAAAATGTTGGATGGGGTACTTGCTATTGCAAAGGTGGATCACTCCTTTCTGTGAATGCCATACACTTATGATTGGGTCAAGTGTTCTTTTCTTTAGAAAATTCCTATTGCCTTTTTGATAGGTTATTATTTGATTAGATGGGTTATGAAGCACTTATTTCAAGTAATTTATGTCTATTTTAATTTGTAATTTATTAAATTCAAACAAATCCAAAATTATGTCCCTTGCTTTAATTGATTATTACGTTATTTAATTATTAACTCAAATGACACCTCCAATTTAACTATATATATCTAATTGAATATATCTAAAGTGTTGAACAATTTTAGATCAAATTTAGTAATTAACTCAAACAACTTTTCCAATTTAACTAACATATTTTAAGATATTAAAAAAATATGATTTATGAAAGAAGTATATTGGCGTGAAATTAAATATGATTTGTATTCCAATGTAAAAACTACAAAGAATGGAAACAATTCTTTCAACACATAAACTATTATGTAGTAGTCAATTAAAATGAAAAAGCTTACTCTATATTAGTTAGGATACACAACTAAGAAAATGATCTAAATAGTCTAATAATTTCAAAACACAAACAATATTAGGTAGATGATCAAACATCTTTCATTTCTACAGTGACTTATTTATCGTAGGGAGACTAAGTATATACTATACAAAGAAAATGAACAAACCCACAACTACCCCTATTTTGAAGGAGTTTATTTTTCTCCCCTTTCTGATCTCCCTAATATTGTATATTTATTTTAAAGAGACCAAGGGTCATAACACAACTTTATTTAACCCACTAAATATCTTGGTTAATGAAACTTGACAAAAGCAACAAAACAATTGCTACATTTGGCATTTCATGTGGAATGAAGAGTGGTGACAATAATCTACTTATAGAACTTAATAAAACACTATTTTTAGAAGGCTTGACATTAGAGAGATAGAGAAGAGGGGGAGAGAGGGAGAGATAGGTTGAAGAGGAGGAGAGAGAAGAGATGAAGATAGATAGGATGTAGAAAAGGGAGAGAAAAAAGAGGGGGAGACTAGGGAAAGCGATATGTAGAAAGGGAGAGAGAGAAGAAGATAGGGAGAGAGGGAGAGATAGCTCAATATATATAGAGGGAGAGGGAGAGACATAGATAGGGGGTGATATAGAGAGATAGAGGGGGATGGTGAGAGAGATAGAGAGATAGATATATATGCGAAGAGAAAGAGAGATGGAGATATATGTGAAGAGAAAGGAAGAGAGGTGGAGATAGAAAGTTGATGGATAGGGGGGATAGGGAGGGAGAGATGGTGAGAGATAGAGAGGGGGAGGGAGAGAAAGGGATATTGATAGGTAGAGAAGGAGAGATAGAGAAGAGGGGGAGAGAGGGAGAGATAGGCTGAAGAGGAAGAGAGAGAAGAGATGGAGAGAAAGAAGAGGGGGAGAGAGAGGGCGATATGTAGAAAGGGAGAGAGGGAGAGATAGCTAAATATATATAGAGGGAGAGGGAGAGACATAGAAAGGGGGTGATATAGAGAGATAGAGGGGTATGGTGAGAGAGAGATATAGAGATATATGGGAAGAGAAAGAGAGATGGATATATATGGGAAGAGAAAGGAAGATAGGTGGAGATAGAGAGTTGATGGATAGGGGGATAGGGAGGGAGAGATGGTGAGAGATAGGGAGGGGGATGGGAGATAGTTGAGAGGGGGAGGGAGCGAAATGGATATTGATATGAAGAGGAGGAGAGATAGAGAAGAGGGGGAGAGAGGGAGAGATAGGTTGAAGAGAAAGAGAGAGAAGAGATGGAGATAGATAGGTAGAAAATGGAGAGAAAGAAGAGGGGGAGAGGGAGAGCGATATGTAGAAAGGGAGAGAGAGAAGAAGATAGGGGAGAGAGGGAGAGATAGCTCAATATATATAGAGGGAGAGGGAGAGACATAGAAAGGGGGTGATACAGAGGGATAGAGGGGGATGGTGAGAGAGACAGAGATAGAGATACATGGGAAGAGAAAGAGGGATGGAGATATATGGGAAGAAAAGGAAAGAGAGGTGGAGATAGAGAGTCGATGGATAGGGGGGATAGGCAGGGAGAGATAGTGAGAGATAGAGAGGGGGAGATAGATGAGAGGGGGAGGGAGAGAAAGGGATATTGATAGGTAGATGAGGAGAGATAGATAAGAGGGGGAGAGAGGGAGAGATAGGTTGAAGAGGAAGAGAGAGAAAGGGGGGAGAGGGACATATAGCTCAATAGATAGAGGGGTGAAGAGGGAGTGACATAGATAGTGGGAGATATAGAGAGATAATTATATTAATTATATTATAATAATTATAATATTATATATTATATTATAATATTATATATTATATTATAAAATTATATATTATAATATTATATATTATATATTATAATAATTATACATGGCGCCACAATTTTCATTTTAATTGACATAATCTAAAAACCTAGCTCGTCAAATTGGAGAAGTGAGTCGCACACCATCGGAGGAAAGGTTGCAGGAAGCCACAAATTGAGCTTGCTTGGATGGAAAAATTGGAATTTTTGTTATTTTTTTTGCCATGAAGGCATCTGCATCTTGTTTGTCGCCAAAATGGTCTGTATATTTCATCTAAAATTTATGAATAAGAGTGTTATAGGGAATTTTTGATTTGATTTGGTTTGTGAATATTACTCTTTGTGATTGTATTTTGTATATTTGTTTTCAATGCAGGTGGGAAAAACCATAACTCAGTGCTTTCAATCACTTTGCAACTCCATTATTTGTGACTTTATTGTTTTCTTGTGAGAATTGCAAGTTGGATTGCATGTCTATTGTTTGCAAGTGAGAACCACAATTCACCACCTTGTCTATGCTACGACATTTGGGCCCCAAACTAGACATCATCCTTTTTCACAATCACACAAGCTACCCTATTGCAAGGAGAACACATAGAATCACTAATAATGGGAGCACATACTAGCCCAACTAGAATAGTTGCACCACCTTTCCCAAAATATGATTAGTGAAAAGAGTTAACTCTCTCCAAACAAATTTAAGAGTACATTCTAGCTCAAATATCATAGCTTTAGTTTCTTGAAAGAGAAAGCAGTCCATTTTAAGCCTATTATTGTAAGAGGATCTTAAAATGCATTCTTTCCAGAAGATTCCAAACTCTAACATTCCAATTGGTGCATCCTATTTTAATTTATAGTACAACCTATCAAAATATTTGGGTTATTTTTCCACTCCATTTTTTCCACTCTTGTGATTATTAACACATGAGTCAGTTTGCTTTCTTTTTTTTCATCCATCCACTTCAACACTTGGCCTAGGGACAAAATCCCCCTAGACGGTAGCTTCATCTTGGAATAGATAATTAATAAAATTGAATCTTTACTCTTAGATTTACTCATGAAAATTGTATGGGAAAGGTCTTTGGAAATCATATACTCAATGTTTTGTAGAGCTTGGGGAGCAATGAGAGGTGTATCCAAACTAACAAACAACTTAAACTCTTTCAATCTTTCTAAGGAAAGCTCTTGGGCATTTTTTTATTACCTAGAATTATCCTTGAAAAAAAACAAGAAGAGCAAGCTCATTGTTGAAAAAAGGCATATATTCAAGGATACCAATATATGCCTCACTAGAATGAGAGTCCTCCATTTTTTCAAGAATCTCATCTAAAGTATCAAATTCATTCTTGTAAATTTTTCTATTGTCTATTTTATTATTTCCTACACAATCAAGGATGAAATTCTATTAGCTACAAGTCTATTAATATTCTTAAGAATTTTTGGGCCATGCCTTCTTTGATGACCATCCATTTTACATAGAAAACAAGCATTCAAACCTCTCAAAACTTCACTATCATGTTTAGTTTGATTATCGCTCAATTGAAAGCACAAAATGTGTAGAATACACTCATCAGATTTGAGAGATATAAAAACCCTAGAGTTAAGATGGGGAAGAGTAGACCTTGTTTCTTCCACTTGCAAGACATTACCCAAAGATTTGAGGACTTGAGGGATAAAAGTTCACATCTAAGTAGAGATATTTTAAAATTCTAACCACCTTAACATATAATTGGCAAAAGCATTACATAGGGTAGAATCAAGGGTTCAAAGATGGACCTACAAACAAAATTTCCCATATTCTAAAAATATTTCTTTTAAAACTCTTGATTACATACCATGATTTTTGAAGAAGAAAGTGAATAAATATTTATGTATCATTCTATAGAAAGAAACATACACAAGGCAGTGAACATCAGATTGCCATTTGAACCGTAATGAGGATTTAAAAAAATGCTCTAAAAGGTTTTTTTTGTACTTGATCCTATTGTAGAATACTACTCTTTAATCTTCAGATCTGCCACCTAATGCATTTGTCACTATTCTTGCTTTTCAACCTTGGATCTTAAAGGAAATTTGAACCACCTTCATAGCTTCCTATACATGCCTTTTCATTCATAGTCTTCATCCTTGTCAAAACTTCCAAAGCTGTTCGTTTATCAAGGTTTACACCTCCAAAGATATGATATAAGGGATGAGGATGGGATCATCTCTCAAATGATTTTGGTGGAATAGGTACCTCTCAGTCTTTAGCTTTCAATGAAAAAGATATCAACATAGACTCATGTTCCCATATTCAATAATAAAGTGAGCTCTAGAATGATATAAAATCCTCTATTAAAAAAAGGATGACAACAAGTAATCAATATCAATTTCTAGAGGAACTAGTGAATAGGGGAAGCTTCTTTAGATGATCAACTAGATGATCAAACCACCAACTTATCACAACTCTCTCAAATACTCTTTAAGTGTACCTTCCCAATCCACTATTCCTTCAAGGAAAAGACCCCCCCAACTAGGGTTGTTGTACTCAAACAATCAAGAGGGCTTGTATCCACTTGGATCATGTCAAATAGGGCTAAACCAAACCATGAAACTCAAGTTTGAACTTAGGAAACTCCATTTTCTCATCGCTCTAACCACTAGGCCTCTTTACCACCAACTTAGCACAACTCTCTCAAATACTCTTTAAGTGGACCTTTCCAATCCACTATTCCTTCAAGGAAAAGAGCTCCCAACTAGGGTTCTTGTACTCAAACAATCAAGAGGGCTTGTATCCACTTGGATCATGTCAAATAGGAATAAAAAAAACCATGACACTCAAGTTTTCACTTAGGAAACTACATTTTCTAACCACTAGGCCTCTTTACCACTAAAAGGCTTGTAGCCCTGCCCAGTAGGAAAATCAAAATGAAATCCACATATAAGCTTCTATCAAGCCCGAACCACTAAACTTATAAAAATTAATATATGACCCTACAAAGTCTCAAAACCTTATTTCTTGACAGTGGATAGTAAAAGAGAAATAGACCAAAACAATGCCACTCCAAGAGGCCTAATTGGCAGGCTACAACAGGATAGTTGACTATCTAGGATCTCCCATTCACCCTTAAGCTTGAAACAGGTTCTTACAGGCTAGTTACACCCATGTCTATCACTCCTAAGTTCCTTCATAGTTAAAATCACCCTAAACAAGCAAAACTCAACTTTTTGCCTCATAATCTAGGCCTGTCACATGAGGATGCCAGGCCTAGAACATTGCAAAACTTCCTCCACAACACATGAAATTCTCTAGAACACTAAAAATATGAAAATATACACAAATATCTTCCATCCCACCAAGAATTATCATTATTAAAACATGGAGATGGAAGAAAGAGCCATTCTTCAATCAAAATCTTAGTTTTGAGGGTTTTCAGACCAGTTCATGCTAAAATGGTGATATCTTCTTTTATACCAAATGAAAAAATTTCAAATCACCTCCAAAAGAAATCCAGGTCTTCCCTCTATTCAACCATAATATGAATTTACCCGTATAGTATGTACATAGGTCGTACCATGCAGTAGAATAAGAAATTTACACAAATTTTCCAGAAAACAACAAGCTTTTGCATTAGAACTTCAAAATGATTCATCAATCCACATGCCTCGACCAAGATAGGCTTATTTCTATCTTCAACCAACCTTCCTAATGTCCCACAACTGAAATTTGAATTGGTTGTATGTTGGGAACTAACAAAACATCATTTAGACACCTAATTGCCTAGTTAAGGCAAGTTAATACAACTTCCACAAACCCGAATACAAAGAGCCTTTAAGAGGTATCAAAAGGCATAAAAACATTTCAAAACACCAAGGAAACTCCCCTCAAGAACTTGGTTTGATCATGGTATTTTTATTCTTTAGTTTTCCAAGGTGCACTAAGCTTACAAAGTGAGGATGGAGACCTTGTGATTACATTGAAACTTATCACCAAGACTCAAAACCTACTACAAGCCTTTGAAGAATCAAAATGTTGTTGTTTCAAATGACTATGAGCACTAACTTTCACTATTTGAAGATTTTGAAACCTTGTCATAGAGAACTAGAACATTGATGCAACAACTCATCCTACCTTAAAACATACCAAAAGTCTCCAAGCAATTAGACATATGAAGATTTAAGATGACTTAAACAATTTTTTATTGCCAAAGAATAAACTTATGATGACTTAACCAGTCTTAGTACATACTCCCTCCCCATTAACCACTTAGAAATATGGATTTTATTAGTGGACAGATGAACCACCTCACACGTGCACCTGAATTATGTCTATTAGTGTTCTAATTGATCTTTTTCAAGACAACTTAAACCAAAATATTATGTATGGTGAAACCATTCTTTTGCACAATATATTTGAGGCCTTGGTTGTGTAACTGGTAGACCATATTCACATTTAACACTTGTTACAAAATTTAAAGTCATTAATTGAAAGGGACAGTCTCCTTCATACATTGATTTGATTTGTGATGGACACATTTGGATGGTAGTAACAATAACTTGCAATCTATCAAGACTTGATTACCTTATAACTAGTCAAATTCTAGTGATGAAAAGATAGACTAATCATAATGTCACCTTGGGATCACATCACCATGAAAGAACTTCATCCAGCATCCTTGTGAGTGCAAGTACCACCAAATAGGTATTTGTCAGATCTGTCTTCCTCAAGTGAGGGAAATTCAGGAAGAGAAGAGGAAAGCGAGACATGTAGTAGGTCTAAAAGAGGGAAATCAACTAGAGGTCAAAAGATTAGAAGAAAAATTCGTAAACGAATGAAATTTTTTCTTGCTAAAGGGGGGTCATGTTCTTATGATGATGAGAGCATAGGAAACATTGAGGTTCCCTTGAGGTGCAAACATCTATAGAAACAATGGGTACCTAGGGAACTTCCTCCAATAAACACTGATTTTTGTGTCAACAAGAGGATATATCGCATAACACCATTGTCATTACATGGTTTGGGCCTATTTTGCATGGAAAACATAAAGTTCTGTTACGAAAAAGTTACTGAATTGATGGAGTATGTCGGACCTTGTTACAGTTACAAAGATTGGATGCAGCTGGTTTGATATACATGAAGTATACATAGTTATGCACTGTCAGCAAATTATATACAACTAAAAGATAAGGATCAAAATAAAGGAGTGGCTATGTATATTGATGGAAGGCCAAAAGAATTAGGGAATATTGTAGGGTTTATAAATAGTACATGAACTAGGTCAACAAATAAGCAACCCAATTGCATATTCAAGGCGCGTGAGGGAAACCGTGTATTCGTATGTGTGATAAAATCAATAATTGCAGGTGAAGAGTTGCTAATCGATTACAATTTGAATCGTTTAGATACAAACACAGTTACTATGGGGGTGGTACATACTATATACCATTTTACCCAACCTCCAATTAATGACTCCAATATACCATTTTATTATTATTATTTTTTTCATAAGTCTATTGGTTTCATTTTAGTAATATTTTTTTATATTTAATTTTTATCACAACAGGACATTGATTGTATAAGGAAGGCTTTGGCCCAGACCAAAGATCATGATGCATCTTCAGGTGCTTCTACCTAATAGGTTTACCTCATTGTAATTGTACAAATTAGATATGAGCAAAATGTTTTATTATTATGTTTTTTTCATAAGTTTATTGGCTTAATTTCAATAATGTTTCAAATATTCTTGTTGTAGATAGTTGATCAGGGAAAGACACCAGTAGTAGAGGAGAGCATCCATAGGGTTGAGGTACAGTCACTGTTATTAGATGATGACATCGCATATTCAACAAACCCTATCAATATGATAAGGAAGACACAAAAAAATGAAATGAAGAAATCCTTCAATTGTTATTCATAGTGCCTCAAATAGATGAGATAAGAGAGGGTTAAAATATTGACTGAGAGAGTACAAAACTTGCAAGTAATTTTTCATGAGGTCTTTAATTATAACACAAGTTCATTCATGGTTTTATAATTTGTAATATTTTATGTCATGAAATAAATATGTGTTGTTTTTACAAGATTTTTTGCATCCTCATGATGCTGCTGCCCATGATCAGGGTATTGCAAGTGTTGCTCGTGGAGTAGGGGTTGGTACAAGTGTCCATCCTGATCTTCCTACACATACATCACATGATCATCCAATCCCATCATCCGTGCCTATATTGTCGACTAAAATTTTGGCAACACATAGCATGCACGCACTGGGTAGTACTGGTGATGCAAAGGCCACTAGTGTTGGTGATGTTTTAGCAATATTTCTTGGATCTTCCTGTATTACTAGTATGGGAACATTTCTAGTCACATTTGTGGTGACTGAGGATTTTGTTTCCATAAAGATAGAGAAGGTCCCAAGTAGTTTAAAATGTTTTAATTATTATAATATATAATCCAATTGAAATTTACTTATTGATCACTCTTTTTAGACTAATGATCCCATAATCATTTTGCAGGAAATGATGTTTTTTGTAAACATCTAGGTGATATAACATTGGAGTTCTTCGGACCCACCATACGTACATGGTGGAATGCCCAAAATCAAGATTTAAAGGATGAGCTCATTAACCATTTAGTTGTGCTATTCGGTGATAAAACATTCAATCGTATGAAGATCCTTAAGAAAGTTGGTACATATCTAAAGTATGTGAGGGACCAATATAGGTCACATTTAGAGAAGAACAAAAAGTACGAGCATCCCCCCATGATTCTAGAGAGGGAGTGGAAGGACTAGGTGTCAGATGGAAAGGAGAAGGTTGAAAAGAAAAAAGGAAAGACACCACCGGGACAAGGAAGGTATGTGATACTATCAACAATGTAATTATATACTGATTACTCTTTCTTTTTACATAATCTAACATATTTCAAACTTTTCATAGGCTGCCCGACACATCAAAGGAAACAAAGGAAAGAGTAGAAAAACATGGGCAACACAAACTTGGCTCTAGTGGTTAGACGAAATTAGCCACAAGAATTGTAAGTATCAATAAATGAAATATTGCGTCTAAATAATAAATTTCAAACAATTTTGGTTTTATCACACCATAGAAGCAAAATTCATGATCTTATGCAAAAATGTAGGGCTCTGAATTCAATAGAGCGCCCATAGAAGAGGAAATGAAGATTTCCTTCTAGCATGGCTATAAAGCCCTGGCTAAACGCCTAAGAGTCTTGACTGGGAAAATACAATCTTCCACTACATCCAACATGTAGGTAAATAAACTCAATAAATTTTATTTAAAATTGAATACTTGTGCAATCTATTCAATATTAATTTCCACCATAAATTAATTATGAGCCTATTTGTTTTAAGTAGACAGACAATGATAATACTGCACTTGACATTGGAATGTAGCCTGGTGAGGGTGGAGCACAACCTGCAGATGAAGGTCATGGTGTGCATCCCGGTACTGGATGTATTCATGTGCTATACAAAATGCAGTATGGATTAATACAATTAAACATCTTTAATTGCAATTCGTGTATTAATTAATGTAACCTTTCGTGTTTCAACTTTAGAGCATGTAGAGCGTGATCACCATATTGAGCATGATCAAGCTAGAGAAGATCAGGAACATGATGTGGCCCCATCAGGGAAAGAGGACCACTCTAATGTTCTTTTAAACACATTTAATTGCAATTGGTGTATTAATTAATGTAACCTTTCATGTTTCAACTCCATATCGGGATTTAGAGGGTGTTCAACATGTTGAGCATGAGGATATATGACAAGATTAGGAACATGATGTGGCCCCATCAGGTAAAGAGCACCACTCTAATGTTCTTTTAATTAATAAAATACTTGTAACAATAATAACAAAACATATCAATTTAACATTTCTTTGTTATTGCAATAGACCCCCCCTTGAAGTGACCTCCATGTCATGATCAGTACATGACTAGGAATACATTAAGATCATGAGTAGAGGGCAGAACAACTGAAGGGGGGACATAGGATTTAGAAAATGATACTCCACTTCAGCTTTTTTTAGCTTCAAAATTAAAGAAACAAAAAAAAAAGTGATTGTAATCATATTATGACAACCATATTTTTGATAATATGTTACAATAACTGAATGAATGAATTTTATATGTTAATGAATGAATGTTATATGTTATTAATGGATGAATGAATGAATGTTATATGTTATTAATGGATGGATGAATGAATGTGAATATGTTAGTGAATGAATGTTATATGTTATTATGGATTGATAAATGAATGTTATATGCTATTAATGGATGAATGAATGATTAATGTTATATGATCAGGTATGGGGAATTGACAGTGATGTGAGGGGGGTGGAGGGGCCAAATGAGCTTCCATCGTCATGTGGTTGGCCCTATTAAGTAGAGAATATTAAACTATTCTCGAAACAAAGAGAAGCTCAATCCAACTACATGCAAGTATCTTTTTAATTCCTCTATCTTTCATCAATCTCTTTACTATTTGAACCTCATACATATGTTTTACATGAAGAACCCATTATTGTGAAATGTGCCTCCAGTTGAGTAAACTGAATCCATGCTCTACATCATAATTTCAAGTTGTTTCCATTCCAATGTTTTGAGTTTATTTTGTTTGTATGGCTTTGTATGAATACCACATTTTGTTGTGTGTGGATTTGGTTTCAAAGCTTTGTTTCTTTTGTTTTTGGAGGTGACATAACTCTAAAATTTGATGTTTTGTGCATAATAGGTTAGTGGAAAAATTGACAACTATGAAGGGTTTAGAGGCTCGATTGAGATAGATACATGGATATTTGGATCTTGTTGTTGATGGGAGGCTTCCACTTAACCATGAAATTTTGTACCATATGTAGGTATGCAAAAATTTCTCTACTTACATTCATTCAATGTACTATCTTCCTCTCAAATTTATGCATTCATGTGTCATTTGAGAGGATAGGTCCATAAAGGTTTTGTCACAATTGAAGAATAATGCATTAGCTTATGTCCATCACAAAAATAAAAAGGGTTATTATGGGGAAATTTGATAGGAAATGAGTATATCCTAGAGTATGCTACAAGCCTTCATATTACAACCTTGTTCATGATAAAAGATTCTTGTTTTGTGACATGGAAAGAATGCATTAAGTGATTGACACACCAAGGATAGTGAACTATGTAGGAATAAGTGATTGAGAATGAGCATGGGAAGCTTATTTAGATGATCAAGTAGATGATCAAACCATCAACTTAGCACAACTCTCTCATATACTCTTTAAGTGGACCTTTCCAATCCAATATTCCTTCAAGGAAAAGACCCAACTCACCTAGGGTTCTTGTACTCTCACAACCAAGAGGGTTTGTAACAAATTTTATCATGTCAAATAGGACCAAAAAAAAACTTAACACCCTAATTCTCACTTAGGAAACTCAATTTTCTCATCGCTCTAACCTTTAGGCCTCTTTACCCTTTTAACCCTTGTAGCCCTGCCTAGTAGGATAGTTAGAATAAAATCCACATACAAGCCTATACCAGGCCCAAACCACTAAACTTAGACAGGTATTATATGCCCCTAAGGGGCCTCAAAACCTTCCTTCATGAAAATGAATAGAAAAAGAGCAATGGACCAAAATAATGCTGCTCCAAGAGGCCTAATTGGTTAGCTACAACAGGACAGTTGACTATCTTGTGGACAGCCTTGTATTGTGTGTACTTCTTCCTCTTATCTTTTCTTTTTTTCACTTCTAAATTCGTTGCAATAATCAACAAGCATGGATTCAAATGTTCTAGTTCCTCTTCTAATTCCATTTAACTGCCATCAATGAAAAACTAAGGTTGAACTAATACTAAAGAACAAGAGGTTAGATAGAGTTACAATGGGGGTAGAAAAAAAATGTACAGATGAAAGTGCTAAAGTTAAGTGGTTCAACAAGGGTAATCAAGCTTTTGGATTCTTATTCTATATTGGAGCAGCACAGGCCACCTTCTGACCTGAGTTCATAAATCGTATTGATGAGTATATTGTCTTCCAATCTTTGGACCATGAACAAATAGGTAGCATTGTGAGATTACAGGTATGTAGATCATTTATATTTTTGAAAAATTTATCATTTCTAAAGTACATGGGTAGAAAATTTGTTTTATTAGTTAATAAATTGGTAGATGCTATCTTTGTCTTCTTCCATTTGTTGATGAGATGAACCTATGGGAAGACCTACTAAAATGTCATAGGACGCAAGGTGTTCATACCCATGGTAGACCTCAACTGGATAATGTGTCTTATCTTGCTCCATTTATTCATGAGATAAACCTATTAGAAGAGCTACTAGAATCTCATAGGGAGTAAGCTGTTCATACCCATAGCAGACCTCAAATGGAAAAAGTGTCTTATCTTGGTCCATTTTTTCATGAGATGAACCCTACTAGAATCTCATAGAGAGCAACATGTTCATACACATAGCATACCTCAAATGGAGAATGTCCTATAGATACATGGATAGCTCTAATCTAGGTAGTTTGAATGTATGGAGATATGTGTCCCAATGCTTATTTAATTGATGATAGATGAGAAGAGGATGAAATAGGAAGAGATTAACTAATTTAGTTTGACCATTAGTTTTCCAATGAAAGGATATACAAAATCTCAGCTGACAGCCTAAAGGCTTCTACAAAGTTTTCCAAAATTGAAAGAAATTAGGAGACACAATAAGAAACAATTGTGATTTTTAAGCCAAAGTAACATCATATATGCTGGAAAAAAAACATAGTTTTAGACACATCAATAGTTTTGTTTCATGGAATAAAATAGACTTCTTAGAAATATGACATACAACAACAAAAATAAATCATTCTTAAAGAAGTAATTATGGGTAGTCCACTAATAAAGTCTATAGCAATAGATTGGAAATAAATAATATATTGAGATTGGAAAAGTATTCTAGGATAATTTAAGAATTTTTGTGATCTGTAAAGTACAATGGATATTCCATATGATAGTCATCAACAAAAAAACTTTAACTTGAGAGAACCATAAGATTGATTTTATTTTAGCAAGAAACAAAAAGGAGATATAGGAAAACAGAGAGAAACGATGCCATCAAAGAGCAACACCACTATATTCTAGAGAAACCCACTTGTAGGTAAAAAGTCTAGCAAATGTGAGCACTTAATCACTTAAAATCCTTCAAATGGCACTTGCAACTGTTCTAAGCCTCTAAGGCATGCATTGAAAATACAAAACAACTATAGTATATCCTCTATGACCTCTCAAATTTCTCAAAACCCCACAGCCCTGCTAAAAAACTTGAACCATCACTAGGAACTTAGGAAGCTTGCAAATTGCCACTCTAAATTCCTTCAAAATGCTCTCCTTTCATGGGAATTCAAGCTTACAATGACCATATAAAGCATTACAATGCTTTAGGAAGCTGAAAAGATTGAAGAAAACCATCAAATGAATAATCATCCAAAATTAAGATGGCATGTAACACCAATCTCACACAAAGCAAATTAACAAATTTTTATAAGCTTGTGATTTTTTTTTACCATGATATTTTTAAAATTGCTACAGTGAATTCACTTCCATTACCTATTGCAACCAATGAAATCACCACAAAGACCAAAATAAATCCTTTTTTGAAGCTTCTCTCTTTTGCCAAAGCTTGCACATCGATGTCCTATATCATCTAATGCACACTTTAGTGTACAAGAGCCTATCTCCTATTCAAATATCTCTTCAAACATGCCATGGAGAACAAAAAAGAATCCTTTTATAGATCACAAATCCCCAAAATAGAGGACTTATCCTCAAAATCTATAGACAGTCAATGCACGAATGAGGATGAATCCCTCAATTGATTGCACAACTGCCATCTTGCATTGTGCCACAAGGAAAATATTAGAAAAAATCTAGAACATCTTTGTCTCTAGTTATCCATGTGATGAGATGATAAAGTGTTTGACCATGGAGTAACTTGATCAACATTAGTTTTCTTCAAGGAGGATGATTCTTGTATTTCAACTTAACATATTCTCATGAAGATTTAGGACCTCACTACACTTCTCTTTCTTACCTCTATAAGCATTAAAATGAAGCTTATTTCACTCTTCATGAGATTCTAGTTGTTTTCCCTTCTATAGAACACTGTTTCTCAATCATACACATAGTAGTTGCCAAAAACAAGACCATAGACAGCCAAAGGAGCAACATCTAGCAACATCTACCACTAGAGCATTTCCAACTATAATATTTGACAAAAATCCTGCTTCCATTATGTTATGATGGATGTCCATACCCTATTCCAAAGCTCCCCTTTTGGCACAGGAAGGGAGGATGCTCACAAAGGTTGTCAAAATTTCCTTTACACCAACCAATTAAATTTGCTTTAAAATTTATAAATCCTTTTGAACAAATCTATTTTGTGCATATCCTGCAATCATTGCAATCCATGAGACGACATTTGTTTGAGGAATTTTTTCAAACAGTTCACGTGCCTTGTCTATGCTTCGACATTTTGCATACATGTCTAACAGGGGAATTGCAACTACAAAGTTACTGAAAATCCTCCATCCTTTATGTTTTGATGGATGTCCATATGATATTACAAAGCTCCCCTTTTGGCATAGGAAAGGAGGATGTTGGCAAATGTTGCCAAATTTGTCTTTACACCAACCAATTACACTTTTCTAGAATAGAATGTTTGCAAATAGAATACTTTTTTTAAAAAAAATTGCATAGTTTTGTTGAAATTACGATGAACATGTCTGACGAAACCTCAAAAATGACTGACGAAATTGCTGTACCTTCGATGAAATTTCCGATGTTATGACACACCCCTTTTGTCACTATTTCAACAATTTTTTGGTGGTGTTCCAACATTTTGGCTGGTTTGTCCCACTTGTTTTCTAGCTAACTTTCATCGTTAGATTGACACATGGTTCGTCAAAAGTTCGATGAACACCCGATCACCTTTACCATGGCAACTACTGATGAAGTCACATTGTGAGTTTGATGTTTCAAGGTTTGTCAGAAAAAACAATGAAATTTTTTTGACAAAAAGTATTGCAGTGGTTTTTCGGTGATCTGACATTAGTGAGCTGAAACCTTCTTCAGTGGATCTGTAGTCAGAGATGAAAGAAGAAAAGAAAGAAAAAGTAGCTGAAATTCCTTGAACTCCAGATAGAGAGGAAACACGAAGTGTAACTAAACCTAAGGAGAGTTCTAGAAGCTCTAATAGTTCTAAATAAGAAGAACTACAACCTCAGCCTCAACCTTTGAGGAGGTCTACATGTGAAAGTTGACAACCTAATAGGTATGGTTTTTCCATATTGGATGTAAATTGTGCCTATGCTTTAATTACAAGCACTCATGAGCCTAGGACTATGAAATAGGAAATTGAAATGTTTGATTTAGATTCCTGGTTGGAAGCCATGAATGAAGAAATGGCATCATTGAAAAAGAATGAAACTTGGAGTCTGGTGCCCTTGCCTGAAGGTAGAAAGCATGTTGGCTGTAAATGGGTATTCAAGAAGAAAATTGGCCTAGATGGAAATGTTGAAAAGTATAAAGCTAGGTTGGTTGCAAAAGGTTATTACTAGGTAGAGGGAATTGATTATGGAAAAATATTTTCTCCTGTAGCTAAGCTAACATCTATCAATTTTATTTTGTCACTTGTAGCAGTGTATGACTTAGAGATTGAACAGATGGATGTGAAGGAAACATTTCTTCATGGAGATCTTGAAGAAGAAATTTATATGTCCCAGTCTAAGCACTTTGTCAAAAAAGGTAAAGAAAATCTAGTTTTCAAGCTAAAGAAATCTTTGTATGGTTTAAAACAATCGCTTAGAATGTGGTACCAGAAGTTTGAAACATTTGTGTTGTCATTATTTCCCTATATTTTGATGACATGTTGTTCATAGGAAATAGTAAGGCTATGATTTCTGATCTAAAATCTCAATTGTTAGTAAAGTTTGAAATGAAATATCTAGGTGAAGCAAGGTATATTTTGGGGATGAAAATAAAAAAGGATAGAGGAAGTAGAAAGCTATGGCTCAGCCAAAGTAAGTATATCAATATTATCCTAGAGAGATTTGGTATGGCTGATTGCAAGTAGCTAGTTGTTCCAATGTTGCAGGGAACAAAGCTATTCATTGAAGCTTGTCCAAAATATCCTCCCAACATGGAGGACATGACTAGAGTTCCTTATGAAAGTGCAATTGGTAGTTTAATATATGCAATGGTTTGTACAAGGCCATACTTTGCCCAAGTAGTGGGTGTTCTTAGCTATTTTATGGAAAATCTAGGTAGACCAAATTGGGATGCTCTAAAAAGAGTCTTTAGATATTTAAAAGGTACCTCTTAGTATGCTTTGTGCTATCATGGTAACTTGGTTGGGTCACAAAGATCCATCAAAATTTGAGGTTATGTGGATTATGATTGGGTAGGGGACATTGACAATAGGAGATCCACTAGTGGATGCATCTTCACATTGAATGGTGGTGTAATTAGTTGGATGAGCAAGTGGAAGGATATAGTCGCTTTATTGACTATGGAAGGATAATATATGGCAGAAACACATGCATGTAAAGAATCCATTTGGATTAGAAATTTGTGTTTTGATATTGGGTTCAATGTAGGACAAATTATTATTTGCTGTGATAGTTAGAGTGCTATTTGTTTGGCAAAAAATCTAACTTTCCATGCCAGGATGAAACATATTGATGCGTAATATCATTTTGTATAGGATATGGTGGAGGATGGAAAGGTGAATCTTGAAAAAATTGGATACTCTAGAAAAGGTTGCAGATACATTAACGAAACTAGTGAGCATAGACAAGTTTAGGTGGTGTGCTAGTTCGATGGGCCTTAGGGCCTATGATATTCAATAATGTCAAGTTTTGGAATAAGCCAGTAAGTATTCACCAAGTGGAGGATGTTGGAAATGTGTCTCAACTTACTGGCTTGATGTTGGCAGTGTTGTGTTCTCCTATCTCCTTTGTTGGTCATACTGTACTCCATCCACAAGACTTTCTTAGTTGTCTCCTCGACAACTCAATAAGCCTTGAAGATTTCATCTAGATATTCATCAGCGAGACATAGCATGGTTGGATAGACTTCACCCATTGTCTCCTGACATACCAATATCCCTTGTTGTGGCATCTTTTTTACATTGTCGAAAAGAGTAGCTCACTTCAGCAAGTGTTTTTGAGATGTCTCTTCGACATTCCAAAACTACAATGAAGTATCTTGTTGACATGAGGTTGCATTGTCGCCTCAACATTGGACAATGTATCCTCAACATCTTGATGAGGCTTTGTATCAGACAGACTTGGATGCTTCATCGAGACATTGTGAAATGTCTCTTTGACATTTCAATAGAAGGACCTTGAACATTTTTGTCAATGTGACTTCAACTGTTCGTCATGACTTTGGACAATGTCTCTTCTATTAGTTGGTGAACCTCTTGGAATAGTAAAGTGGAAATCGATGAGACATTTGTGTATTTGTGGGAGAAGCTAAAATCTCTCTTTGACATGGTGATGGACTTGGTCGATAGTATACCTTGAGAAGCATGTATCAATGTGATTCAAGTAGATCAGTGAAAGACTTGTGGTTGTCTCATTGATGGCCCAGTATGGTAACTATTGTGTGATGGTTGGTTTGCTATTACAAATGGGAACTGAATTGGTACGTTTCCCATATGGGTTTGGTGATGCAGGTTTATTGAAATTATCTCAAAAGGAAAAATGCTATAATGTGTAATGCATTGCAATAGTGCTTGAGAGTTATGTTGTGAGTCTGATGAGAGAATGAGATTGATTAGAAATTATAATGCTTAATATATTAGGAGTGTGAATTGACATCTCTGGAAGCAACAAATTGTAACTCTATATGTGGATTTTGTTCATTGTAATACAAAGTGTTTTTTCTTGGTGTGTGGGTTTTTCTCTCGAAAGGGTTTTCCAGCATTAAATCTGGTGTCCATTTTGTTTTGTTCTATTTTTTTCTTCTAATGTGCATCTTTAATGATCTATAATTCAAAATTGAACCATATGTCTGCATTCTCTTCTTAGTATTAGCATTAGAAAAGTGTTTTTGTACCTCTGTTTTCCTTGCAGTGCCAACAAAAATCCTTTGACAACTTAGGAGCATCTTCAAAATATTTTATCAATAGATTGTACTGATCATGTGTTAAATTCACTTGAAGTAGAGCCACACCACCTAATTCAATCTCTATCATCCCTTAAGCATATTGTGTGGTTGCTTAAAGCTTCTTTGAAAGTAGAAGTAGCATTGCTTATACCCAACGCTTTAACATTCTTTCATTGATATTCCAGAAAACCATTTATGATTGAGATGAACATGTCCTCCCTGACACAGTTGCCCCACATTTGTTTAGACAATTCCAACGCTTGCTTGAGATCACCTCTATCAATCAATTTTTGAAAATAACCCCAAGACTCTTCCTAGAAAAGAGTCGTCCTACCATCATATATGTCCAAGGAGAGGTAGTATGTGATAACATCCCTATAGCTACATATGAAATTCTAGATTATTGAGTCCTTAGGAAGTGAATCGAAAGAAAATATGTTGATTTCCTCTTCATCCAAATACTTTCTTTTGAGCATTTTGACCCATTTGAGGTCTTGATTTGCATACATCTGCTTGACTAGTTTGGCCCCAAAAGCCTTATTCTGGAGAGAAAGCCTTTTCAGCCCTACTCCATCTACCTCCTTTGATTTACAGATCTTATCCCAATTTATTAGAGAGAACTCTTCATGATTTTAATTTCCTTTCAAAAAAAAAAAATTTCATTCTTTGATTGATTTTATTGCTTAACCTGGATGAAAAATGTAGGAAAGAGATCATGTAAATGGGTAGAGTTGTAATTATCACTTTGCTCATGGTTAGCCTCCCCACCTAAGAAAACCATTTCCCTTTCCATGAGGACAATTTTTTTTCTATTTTTGACACCAAAGGGTTTGAAAGATTTTCGGACTCCACCCCAAAGGTGAGAGGAAGACCAAGTTATTTTCAAGGTAGATTTCCTTTTCTAAACTTAAAAATTCTCAAGATCTACTTTTCAATTGAAGGATTAGTAAAGAAAAAGAAAATCTCAGACTTCTTAATACTTACCTCCTATTTAGAAGCAACCAAGTAATTTTACAAATCATTTTGAATTTCCTCGCTTCATGGGAATCTACTGAGCCAAGTAACATGGTATCATCAATGAATTTGTGATGGGTAATTGTTGCCATACCCCGTATGCTTTTGATCTCGTTTAAAAATCTTGATTGGGCAACCTTCAAACCTGACCTCCCAAAGGCCTCAACCATTATTATGAATAGAAAATGGGAGAAAGGACCTATCTGAGACCCCGAGAGGCACCAAAGAATCCCTCGAAGGAGCTATTAACTAGAACCAAGTACCTTTGACACATGATCTAATTAAAAATCCAATCTACCCAATCTTTGTTAAAGCTGAAGGCCTCCAATACATTGCATAAAAATATCCCCAAGTTATTTTGTCGTAAACCTTTTTGATATCCAACTTCAACATCATAGATTGTTTCCTTTTTTTGAAACCAAATGAATTTCTTCATAAGAAATAATCACCCCATCAAGAATCAATATACTAGGGACAAAGCTATTTTTCTCCTTTGAGATAATGTTTGGAAGGATCTTCTTAATATGGTTGGCCATAACCTTGGCCAACACCTCATGTATAATATTACAAAGTGTAATAGGATGAAACTCCAAAATTTTGAGCTTTTCCTTCTTTGGAATTAAGGAAATAAACGTGTTATTGATTTCTTTTAAAACCTTCCCAGTCAACCTTGAGTCTTCAATTGTAGCTACTAGATCTTCCCCAACAATCTCCTAACACTGTTGAAAAAAGGCTATAGGAAACCCATCTAGGCTCAGAGACTTATTAGGATGTAATTGAAATAACTCTACTTTGACTTCAACCACTATAAATTCCCCATTAAACATGACATTTTGGGCTTCAGTGACTAATTTGGGTATGCAAGAAAAAATGTGTTGTTGATCTTGCAATCTAGAGCCACTCCAATCATTTAGAAGATTATGGAAGAAATCCACAATGATCGCAAAGATATCTTCTAACTTATCCAACGACCTACCATCCCCCATTTTTATAAGGGATATCTTCCTTTTGGCTTTGGTGGAGTTATGAATTCTTTTGTGTTGGTATATCCAGCGCTTGGCCAAAAATCATGTGATTTATGCCTCCAAAATATTTCTTTCCTCGAAAAGGCGTCCTCCAAGTTCTTTAAAAGCTCCTTCTCTTGCAAATATTTACCACCATCCATACCTAAGGCACATATGTCCTCATTCAACAAACTTAATTCCTCTTCTATTTTCTTTTTTTCTCAAAAATAGTTTTGAAGCACTCCTTATTCTATAATTTCAAGTGTTTCTTTATCAATCTTAGCTTTGTTGTAAGGATAAATATTTTTGAACCCTCCAGAGTGGGCTCCTTCCACCATTGACTTATGAGGTCCAGGAAGTTAGGATCTTTGAACCACATATTCTCAAATTTTAATAGACATCTACATGGAGTTTTTTCTCCCATAATTTCAAGGAGGATAGGGAAATGATCCAACCCAGAGTAAGGCATAATCCTACTTTCCATGGAGAAAGGGAAGACACCTAAATCGTCTTTGAAAAGGAATCTATCTAGATTTTTCGCTATGAAACAAAATCGCTATTTCCTATTTGACCAAGTGTATTTCCCATTGGCAATTAGGACATGTCAAACAATTGATTCCTTTCCACAAATTTCTCGAAGTCTATCTGCTATTGAAGTTTTCTCCCCACACCTCCATGTTTATCTTCTATGTGCAACATGACATTAAAATAACCTCCAAATATGTGAATATCAAATGTCTCATTGCCACACATGATCCAAATCTTTCTAGACCTCCTTATTTTGCATACATACATGTGTTTGGTCATACACATTTATTATTAGAAAGCACAAGTTTGAGGAGAAACCTTTTACCTTACAGGCCAACCATCTTTTTCTTGAGACTACCTTTTCTACTATCATCCTTTGAGATCTCCAAAGGGTAATGAGGCCTCTAGCCTACCGCTTTGAGCATGATGATAGAATCTTTGAAAATCTCAAAATTTTCCCCAAACTATCCACCTCACCTTGATTTAGTTTTGTTTCCTAGAGAAGACAAATTTCTGCCCAAGACATCTCCAATTGATGCTTAATCAACAACTTTTTTTTAGGAGCATTTAAGCCCCTAATATTCTAGGTAAGGATTTTCATTTTCCTTTAGGAAGGGGCTCCTCCCAACATCAAGCTAAAATATTCTTTTGGTGATTGGCCTCACCATCAATTTTGAGCTTCTCGAAGTTGGGAATCCTACCCCACCTTTTGCATTCTAATCTAGGGAGAGCATGGATGTATATTTTTGATAAATATCGAGCTTTTCCTGGCCTACCATGTATGACTACTACTCCACACTAGTCCCCACCAAACCTTCACCTTCTATTTTTGGATTCATCTCCCAAACTTGTTCCATGATTGGATCTTCCTTAATCTCACTTAAAGAGGTTTCCTTTGCTTCCTGAGCAAGCTCAACCAACTCCTTACTAACCTCCAATAGAGAATTGAGGTTTTCCATTCTCATGTTATGCCCAACTAGATCAATAACTTCTATCAATTTAGCATCTTATGCTTTATTGACCTTTGTTGCTTCTTTGTTCTACTCCTTTAGAAACAAGGCATCAACAGAGTCATGGTGGTGTGTTTGAGACTCAGAACTTAAAGGTTCCTTTAGATCTACCTCCAAATCAAAATCTGTGACCAGATTAGGGTTCATATTGCAATTTTCCTTTACCTCCCAACAAATGCTAGGATCTGTTGATCTTCAACCAATGGTGTCCAAAAGCACATTCTTTGGATGTGGATCATAGGATAGTGGTTGACACAAAGTGCCTAAAGTTCGTAATGATCTCAATTTCCCTCAAATGAGGGATGAATGACTTACTTTCCACACAAACTCGCACATATGTACTGATGCCATCTTGATTGATTCTTTCCTATGTGTAGGAAAAAATACCTAAATGATTGCTGATAGTTTCCAAGGGTTTTGGATGCCAGAATTCCAAAGGGAGATTTGGAAACTTGTACTAATCCTAGATCCATTCCATTTGATGATGAAGAAGATTGAACCCAATTTCCCATTTACAGATGTAAAAGTGACTATCATTTAGAAGAAAAATCCCATTTAAAATCTCCTCTTTGATATCAGACGATGAACATATGACCACAAATAAATCATTCACTAACAATTTGCATTTCAAATCTCTGCCCCATCACCCTTGCCACCACCAAATTATACTATCCCAATTTAGGTTTTTCCCATACCATCAGACCACCAATCCTTGCTGTTCCAAGATTGTTATTGAAGGGCTCAATAAATTCGAGCTCAACACCATTGGCTTTTTATTCCCCAGCTGGATCACCCTACTAGATATCCAAAAATTCTTCAGTGATAGTTTGGGAGAATCCACCTTCTTCCCATTATATGTGCCAAAAGGGGGATCTTTAGCATGAACATCCTCTGTCCTGCCACGCTTGTGGTTCCCAACCCATATTTTCCTTGTTTGATTACACCTTGAGGCATTTCTAATGCTTCCCATTCCTACCACCGATGTTGCAATTTTTGCTTCTGTTCTAGTTTGAATTTTGGTACAAACTTTTGAGGCACTCTCCTAAAGTTTATCCAACGACACCACCTACTCTACTTCCTTCACCCAAGTTTCATGATATCCTATGGTCTTCTTGCAATCAGCCTTGTCACACCTTTTTTTTTCGCCATCCACCTTTTTGCACCTTGCTTTACTTTCTACAATTTTGCAACCTTCACTGCTCCCTTCCATTTTTTTGTTACTTTATTATTAAATAATTGATTTTAATGTATTAATGTTGTCAGAAAAAAAAGAGGAACAAAATAAATAAGTTTTATTTATTTACTTTTTGGAACTAGTATTATGGGTTTAAACAAATAAATATTAAATTAATTTATTCAAGGTTGAAAATTAAAAGATTGATTGATTATTTAATTAAATAATCTTTCATTTAATTGATGTTGGTAGAAAAACTAAGACAATTAGTAAAATAAATATTAATTAATTTAGAAGTGATGATCTAACAACAAAATTTTGAGAGACAATTTTAGTTGTCTACAACCTTAATAAACAAATTAAAGTTCATTAATTATGGATTGCTTGATTTAGAGGATTATTTAGGTAGCACTATGAAGAGGAAATCCATTCAATTGATTTTTATAACATAAAAAAATCTTGATTCTCTTTCAAAACTTGAGTATTTCCATAGGAGTAGGTTCGCTTGAGGCAAAACCCTTAGACTCCTTCAAATCAACATATCATTAGAATGGAAACCCTCTAAGATCCTCAATCTTATATGACTAAAAAAAGGTTATTTTATGAACTTATGTAATATTTTGGTCAATATTAATGCAAATATTATAGGAAAAATTTCAATATATATTTAATCAAGCCCTTACTAAACACTAAATATAAGGCAAATATTTTAGCTATTTTTTATTTTATTTTGGGGTTTAAATATTTAAAACTAGAACATTAATAAAAACCTAAAGTATTTTAATATTTACTCAAAAACATTATTGACTTAATTATACTTTAGTTTAGTACTTAACTTTAATTTAGCAAACCTTAATTGGTTCTACTAAAGGCCAGTAAACCCAAAATTTCCTTTATATTAAGCTAGTATTACTAGTTGGGTTCACAACTAGAAGATAAACTATAGATTTAAATAAATTTCCCCAATCTACTAAACCCAAATTACGAACATAATTCTATGCTTTAATAAGGATTATTTAGACTACAAATTAGGTTAACCATTGTAAACTAAACTACATAGAATCTATTACATTAACAAACTCTATAATACATTATAATGAAGCCAACAAAGATAAATGAACTTGAGCTTTTCCTTTTTATTACTAAATTTTGAATTACAAGATAGTATGTTGTACTAATAGATAATATAAGAAAATTAAACTATTGTGCTTAGCTTCAGTAACAATTGCAAAGACCATCTAAACTCAATACGATAGGGATCCAAAACTAGATTACCAGTATTTCTAAATTAAATCAAACTTTAAATCTTCCTTACAAGGTTTTTCTATAACAACAACAACAAATGACCAATACAATGATTACAAATGACAACATGGGTAACTGCAGAAAGATGGGGGCAAAAAGGGGTCTTAAGTGGCCAGTTTTTTAATTTAATTTTTCTAAAATTTAGAAATACTAACCTTAATTGAGAAATTGAGGATTCTTAACTCAAAATTTTAAGATGCAACAAAAACAATGTTCATAGTGCTCTGAGTCTACTTTCTAAACTACTAATTCTTTTTGAAAATGGTAGATATTAAGGAGTTCAAAAATGGGAGCCACAACAATTGGTGCTTCTTTTGTCAAAAAAAATAACATAGCATCTTTTGCTCCTTTAAAAGGTTAACCTCTTTTTGATATTTTTAAAATTTCTGCGGTGAGACATTAGCTAAGAAAATGTAGTTTATGCCTAATTTTCTAATAATTTTTCGGTGAATATTTATTTTTTTACTAATTTTCAAAGTGGACACATCTTGAAAATTATAATTTTGGCCAAGCTACCACTATAATTTTTGAAAACTAATGAATTTTTTTTTTTTGAATATGTGTAGAATGGAGTCTAGTTTATAAAAGTGTAATTTATTTGAAATTTCAATGAGTGATTAAAAAATAAAGTGAAAATTACCAAACACTAGTTTTTGACAAAAAATGGACACAAACAAAAAAAATTAAAGATGGAAGCCTTAACATTGTCAAAATGTGAAAAAAAATACATCGTTAAATAGCTAAGAGAGAGCCTATCATAACCCATGTGTTTGATTTACTTGAACTTGAAACACATGCAAACCCGACGATTAGCATGAACGAGATTATGTGAAATCTTGTAGAATATGTAAAAACATGCCTTTGGATGTTGGGAAGGCACTCTAAGCATTTGGGTTGGAAACCAAAAGCAAATCCCAAGCCTAGGGCTTGGGGATTCCCAAAGCAAGATATAACATGAGTGTGTTATAACATGCTCATGCTATGTTTTGTTTTGTATTTTTCTCCTTTTTGTAAAATGTTGTCATATATATTTCTCAAGCTTGACATAATGTGAGCGCATTATAACACGCTCATGTTATTTATCACTTGGAATTTTTTTTGTGCAAGTTTTATAAGTATGTTGGATGTATGTATGATTGTATATATATTTTTACGTGTATGTATGTATGTATGTATATATTCCTAGATGTATGTATGTATGTATGCTTGTGTATATATTTTTAAGTGTATGTATGCATTTATGTATGTATATATTCATGTATGTATGTATGTATGTATGCTTGTATGTATGTATGTATGTATGTATGTATGTATGTATGTATGCATGTATGTATGCAAATATTCATTCTTGTATGAATGCCTATATGCCTATATGTATTTATGTATGTATTCTTATATCTATGTATGTGAAACATTGATTTTTGGAATCCTATTGGACACTTACCCTTCTAGGATCTTTCACCTAAAAGGGAAGGAATAGGGTTAAAAATGCTAAATGTTTCATTCAAATATTATTGTGTGATGTGAATGGAATAGGATGTAAGATGCCTAGATGTGGTGTTTGAGTACAAGAAATTAAGTAAAATTGATTGACTATTGAATAAAAATGAAAGAAAAATAATTTATTTGAAAACACATTGTGTAATGCAACATCACCTAGAAATGAATTGTGAAATGCAATAGAAATGAATCAGATTGAAAGAGTGCACCTGGAATGTTGAATAAGACTGGAAATTTCTTTTGAAATTCTATTGATGATGTTTTTCAAGCTTGGAGGGACTCATTCACCACCCTGGGCGAATCAGTCCTAGTTCTGGTAAACTGAGCCAGGAATTTGTTTCTATCAGAAGGGTGTTAGAAAATGCAAAAAACATAAAACGTACCTGGAAGTGGGACTCATTCACCACCCATGGTGAATGAGTCCACTTTTGAATTTTTGAATATTCAAGAGTGGCTTTTGGAGCTTTAGATCTACACTTCATCTTCCTATAGGTGTCCACTTCCAAAATTTTGATTTACGGGCCTGAAAATGAGATTTTGTTGATTCTTTAACTTGTTGAATGAAGAGAGGGCTTTAACAACCTTGTAACTTGATCTTTAATTATTTTTAAACTTCCAAGGGACCTAAATCTGCAAACACACAAGAAGAGAAGAAGAGATGTTGATTGTTATGGCATGGGGGTTTGCCTTGGTCAAACCCCGTTTAGGTACTTAAACCAATATGATGAAAGAATAGAATAAAACATGCAACGATGGAATAGATTACCTTTCCATGATGATAAATCTTGAAAGTATGCAGCAAAACATGTAGAATCTTCCCTTGAATGTATTAGGAAGCTAAATTAATGACTTGTAATGTGAAAACCCTAACTTGCTTGAATTGCAATAGAATAATGGTGAATGAATAATGAAGAATGAATTGAAGAAGATGGGAGATGTAAAATGAGGAGAAAAACACCTATTTATACAACCTTGTGCCTTAGTCGCTCCTTCATTCCTCATCACAGACCGACATCAAGTGTATTTGAATAAAAAACCAAAAGGAAATTTAAAATATTTTGAATTTGGGGCCAAGGGGGACTCATTCGCCACCCATGGCTAATGGGTACCACTTAGGACCTGAAAATACATCTGTCGGGAAATATGTTGTATTTAATGTTGTTTGTCGGGATAATATTCAAAAATACACTTAATTAAGTCATATGATGGCATAAAGGGACCAAATAAAGCATAAGAAAGGGATAAATAGTGAAGATATTCCTAGAAAAGCATGAAAGCTTGTTACAAGACTTTACAACACTTAAAAATATTACTAGTTTAGTGATGAAAAGGTGATTTTTAGGTGAATTGCAATAAATAGAGTCTAGAAGAATGTAGAAATGTTTTACAACACTTCACAACACCTTCACAAGATGTCATTAAATGTATTTTATTTAGTTTGCAAAGGTCCAAGACCTAGTGTGAATGCATAAAATGCCTCACAACACTTGAATCAAGGCCTCATTAAGTCCAATTTATCTTATTTCAAGCAAAGGGTCATTTTTTCTATGACACAGTATGTATGTATGTATGCTTGTATGTATGTATGTATGTATGCTTGTATGTATGCATGTATGCTTGTATGTATGTATGTATGGTTGTATGCATGTATGCAAGGGTTTTGGGTTTCGGGTATATAAGGGTGATGGTATAGGTTATATTAAGGATGAGGGTTGAGATTTTTGGGTTTAGGGTTGAGGGAATAGGGATTATGTAATAGGTTGAGTGTACAAGGTAGAGGGTTGAGGGTTACAATTGAGGGATAATATTCAGCTTGTTGAGTGAATAAGATTAAATGTATAAGTTATAGGGATTAGGATTTATGATATGAATTGAGTGTATAATGAATAGGGTGACTTGGGTTGATAGTACATATGGTTTAGGTTTTAAGTATGGGGTTGAGGAACAATATTCAGGGCTTAAGGTATAAGGGTTAGGTTATAGGGTATAGGGATGAGGGTTTGTGGGTGTAGGGTTCAAGGTTTAAGGTATAGGGTTCAGGATTGAGGGATTAGGGCTTAAGTATATGGTTGATTGTATAGGGTTGAGAGTTTACAATTTAGGGATAGTGTTCAAGGTTGAGTGTTTAAGATATAGGGTTCACAGTTTAAGGTTGAGGGTATAAGGCATATGGATGAGGGTTTAGGGTTTAGGACATAAGTATAGGGTTGAGGTTTGATGGTTTAGGGATGATGTTTGTTGGAAATAGGATGCCATTTAATTGCAATCCTAAAAATTATTTATTTCATGTATCTCCTAAGTCCTTGGAAAGTGTTCTCAAACACTAGGATTAGAAAGAGATTAATGATTGAATGAAATAATAATATTAATTGACATTTATAATTGATTCAAAACAATAGGAGCATGTGAGGGTGTGCAAGATGAGTTCCTAAATAATAGGAGCACAAGGGGCACCTACATGGAAGGTGGATCTCACCTTGAGTTAAGCTAACTATTTAGAGTAAGAGATAACACTTCTATAATGCATGCAAAGTTCCTAGGAGTTAGGATTTTATGTTTACATGCATTAACTTTAGTTCAGTTTAGTTCACATCAGTTTAGTTTAGTTTAGTTTAGTTTATTTTAGTTTAGTTCACTTATGGTTCAATTATCTTCAGTTATTTTTAGTTGAATGCTAGTTGACTTTAGACAACTTGGAATGCATGACTAATGACTTGAGTTGCATGATAGATAACATGTGTCTTCCTTCAATTAACATGGGATGACCATTCTTGGATGAATGGTGGAGAGATATGTTTTAGTTAATAGAGAATGACTTGGACACACCTTGGGCACCCAAGTTGTCTGCTTGCATTTAACTCTTTTTCATGCTAAGATATTTCAAAAGGATGAGTTAAGTGGGTTCATGATTGGGCACAAACTTTAAGGATAAGCCTTGAAGATATCTAAGGAATCAAGGTTCAATTGTGACTTCAGTTTGGGATGCCTAAATGGATAACGCACATGTTTTGGCATTGTTCTTCATAGTAGAACTCTACTTGCAAGAGATATACATTCCTTTTGTGAGATAGGGATGAAGCATTATAATTGTAACTCTTTTGGAGTTTACAAAGTTTTTTATTGGCTATTTATCTCAAGCAAGTTGAAGAGAGTTTGTATCAGTTTGATTGCAGGTTGTGAAGAAGATTTGTTGAAGGAAGAAGCATCTAAAGGAGGGATTGGAATTATTGTTTAATATTATTTTGAGATTAAATAATACATTGATTCTTGGTGGAGTTTTTTCTTGAAAGGGTTTCTCCATGGTATATGTTATGTATCTTCTAATATTTTGTCTAATTCTTCTACAACCTTCTTTCTTCATTCTACAAATGATAAAATGAATTAATCAGATAATCACCCACAAAGAATATGTAACAAAGAATACATATTTAGATTAGCAAGTATAATAATTTTACAAAGTAATAAAGCTACATAAAAACCTCAATTTTCAACATTTGGTATTAGAGCTGAGGTTGGGTAGAGCATTGGGACACCTTTCTCTTAAAAGATTGAAAGTTTTTTTTGTTTAGTGGGAGCTTTTATTATTTTTTTGTTATTGCTGATTTTGGAAAATAAGTTTGTTACAATAAGTTTTAATTCTCATTTAGATATTGAAATGTTCAATGGATCTAATTATGAGATGTGGAATCTAAAAACTGGAGGATCTCTTTGAAGGGAGAGATCAATGGTTAGCTGTTGGTAATGAGACAAATTCACCTACAACGATGTTGGATGAGGATTGGGCTAAGCTTGATAAGAAGGAAAAAGGAACCATAAGATTATATCTTTCTGATGTTGTTCTCTTGAATATTTAAGAAGAAACTACCACATATAAGCTATGCAAGAGAATAGGTGATATTTATCAAACTAAAAGTCTTACTAATAAGTTGTATCTAAAAAGATAGTTGTATTCTTTAAAGATGAAAGATGGTGATTTTGTTGCAAATCATTTGAATGATTTTAATTTGATTCTAAGTCAACTAGCATATGTAGATGTAAAGCTAGAATATGAAGATAAATACATTTTATTAATTTGTTCTTTACTAGAGTATTGGGAAAATCTAATTGTTGCTATTAGTGGTAATGGTGCAGATCCGAAGATGGAAAATATAATTCCTACTCTCCTATCAGAGGAGATGAGGAGGAAATATAAAACAAAAATCCAAGATGCCTTGTTTATAAAAGGTAAGCCTGTGAAAAAGGAGCCTAAGGGAAACAAGGAAGGGAAGGGTGAGTTAGAAGGATGGAGTAAGGTAAGTGTTGGAATTGTGGGAATCTAGGACATGGGAAGAAGGATTTTAAGAACAAGAAAGAGAGTTTTGATTCTTCTACAGAGGAATCCTCAGATGACAGTAATGATGCATTGGTTATTTCGGCTAATATAGTTTGTGATAACTCCTTGCTTCATGTTTCAGAGTGATCTTCATATAGAGGATGTTAGTCACGATGCCATGTGTGACTTGGTACCATGGTTTAGTGGGAGTTGTTGGCAGTGACGTGGATGCATCATTGGTAAGGTTATCTCTATGTGATTAGAGATATAGTTTCTTGGTTTAGAGTGTATTTGTTATGATGTAAATTTATACTCTTGATACTAGTTTAGATTTTGGCATATTACATGTTCTCTTAAGACTAGGATGTATATATATATGTTATATTGCATGTGATCTCCTCTAGGAGGAGATGGTTAGATCATGGATGTCATGTTTATATTCAAGATTGAAGCTTTGACATTGATCTTGTGTAGTTATCTTATGTATTAGGTACATTAATCATTTTCTTGATTACTTCATGAAAATATTGTGTTGCATTTCGAGTTTGGTATGGATTGGTTGGTTACAGGTCCTCATGGATACTTGGAGAAATAGTTGAGGCTTAACTTCTCTTATGTAAGAGATATATGTTGGAATGGTTACTTGTAAGAAAAGCTATTTTCAAGAGTAAAACCCGAGAATCCTACACCTTGGTTGAACATGAGTACAACACACTTGATGGTTTAAAATCCCTCCAAATAGGTAGTTTGGTTGTAGAGACTTGGGAAAGGTATTGGTTTTAATTGCAAGTAAGTTAAACTTGAATGCGATAGTTAGAGTGTTATGTGTTTAGCTAAAAATACTATGTATCATGCTCATACTAAGCATGTTGATGTTAAGTATCACTTTGTGTGAGAAATGGTTGAGAGTGGAAAGGTATTAATTGAGAAAGTTGACACTTTAATTAATGTTGCAGATTATCTTATGAAACCAGTTCCTACAAATAAGTTCTCTTTGTTTTATTCATTTGCTTGGAGATTCATGATTATGCAGATTGCATTTGAAATTGGCATGGATTGATTAGTTGGTGCGGGAAGGCCACTGGACTTGAGTCCTGTACTTTTTATATAATAATTATTCCTTGTTTAGAATAATTGCAATGTATAATGTCAAGTGGGAGAATGTTGGAAATAGGATGTCATTTATCTACAATCCTAAACATTATTTATTTCATGTATCTCTTAAGTCCTTGGAAAATGTTCTCAAACACTAATATTAGAAAGAGATTAATTATTGAATAAAATAATCATGTTAATTGACATTTCTAATTAATTCTAAATAATTGGATAATGTGAGGGCATCCAAGATGAGTTCCTAAATAATAGGAGCACATGGGGCACCCACATGGAAGGTGGATCTCACCTTGAGTTAAGTTAATTGTTTGGAGTAAGAGATAACACTTCTATAATGCATGTAAGGTTCCTAGGATTTAGGGTTTGATGTTTACATGGATGAAGTTTAGTTCAGTTTAGTTTAGATCAGTTTAGATCAGTTCAGTTCAATTTAGTTTAGAATTAGTTAAGTTAAGTTAAGTTAAGTTAAGTTAAGTTATGGTTCAATTATCTTCAATTAGTTTTAGTTGAATGCTGGGTATGTGTAGGATCATCATGGAAAAAATAGGCCCTTAAGTGGCAAAAAATTTAGAAAAATTAGAGTTAGGAAACTTGATGTAAAAATTTGAATAAGCTATCTATATTATTTCAAAAATATGTAAGAATAATATGTAGCAAATTGAATGTAGTTTCTAAACTACTTGGTTTGTTTTAAAAATAAATAAATCTATTTGGTGAAAATTTGAAATTTCAATGCAGTGGTACTTAAATTTCAGCGAAAAAATAAGAAGTAGGTGTCTGTTTGACCACCCTAACCACAATAAAATGATAATATTTTTTATAAGATTTTAGATATAAGTAGAGGACTCATGTCCTGATGTGATGCATATTTTTTTATAATTTTTTACCATGTAAATAATTAATTATGAATTTTTTATTACAATTTTTTTAAAAATAGAAAAACTTGTATGTCTTACCACCTTAACTTGGTCAAAAATTCATGAAATTAAATTTTTATTTTTTTAATCCTATAGTATGTTAAGCATAGAATGTGACACATGTTTTGGATTCAAAAAATATGATACCATTTGAAAGCTATAGATATTTTTCAATCAGCCTATCAATCAGGATTTTAGTCGTAATTTGAATAGAAAATGAATAATAATTACTTATTAAATTCAAAGTAAAGAATACTTTATATCAATGGAAATCTGGATAACTCCTTTAAAAACCCTTTTCATTTCATCAATTTTGGGTAAAAAAATAGTCGTCATCCACATACCCATCATATTGCCACTTTTTGGCCCATCATGATCCTACACATACCCTGCTAGTTGACTTCAATTAACTTGAAATGCATGACTCATGACTTGAGTTGCATTCAATAGATAACAAGTGACTTCCTTCAGTTAACAGGGGATGACCATTCTTACATGAATGGTGGAGAGATATGTTTTAGTTAATAGAGAATGATTTGGACCCACCTTGGGCACCTAAGTTGTCTTCTTGGAGTTAACTCTTTTTCATTCTAAGATATTTCAAAATGCTAAGTTAAGTGGGCCCATACTTTGGCACCAACTTTGAGGATAAGCCTTCAAGATATCTACGAAATCAAGGTTCAATTGTAACTTCAGTTTGGGACACCCAAATGGATGAAGCACATGTTTTGGCATTGTTCTTCACGGTAGAACTCTACTTGCAAGAGATAGGCATACCTTTTGTGAGATAGAGATTAAGCATTGTAATTGTAACTCTTTTGGAGTTTACAAAGTTGTTTATTGGCTATTTATCTCAAGAAAGTTGAAGAGAGTTTGTATCAATTTGATTGCAGGTTGTGAGGAATATTTGTTGAAGGGATAAGAAGCATCTCAAGGAAGGATTGAAATTATTGAAATCTTATTTTGAGATTAAATAATACATTGATTCTTGGTGGAGTTTTTTCCTAAAAGGGTTTTTCCATGGTATATGTTTTGTATCTTCTAATATTTTTTCTAATTCTTCTACAACCTTCTATCTTCATTTTACAAATGATAAAATGAATTAATTAGATAATCACCCACAAAGAATCTGTAACAAAGAATACATATTTAGATCAACAAACTGTATAATAATTTTACAAAGTATTAAGCTACATAAAAACTTCAATTTTAAACATTTGGTATTAAAGCCGACGTTGGGTAGAGCATTGGGACACCTTTCTCCTGAAAGATTGAAGGTTTTTTGGCTTAGTGGGAGCTTTTCTTATTTTTTGTTATTGTTAATTTTGGAAAATAAGTTTGTTACAATGAATTTGAATTCTTGTTTAGTTATTGAAAGGTTCGATGGATCTAATTATGAGATGTGGAAACTAAAAATGGAGGATCTCCTTGAAGAGAGAGATCGTTGGTTAGCTGTTGGTAATAAGAAAAAGTCACCTACAATGATGTTAGATGAGGATTGGGTTAAGCTTGTTAAGAAGGTAGGAGGAACCATAAGATTATATCTTGCTGATGTTATTCTCTTGAATGTTTTAGAAAAAACTACTGCATATAAGCTTTGGAAGAGAATAGGTGATATTTATAAAACTAAAAGTATTACTAGTAAGTTGTATTTGAAACGACAGTTGTATTCTTTAAAGATGAAAGATAGTGATTCTATTGCAAATAATTTGAATACTTTTAATTTGATTCTAAGTTAGTTAGCATCTGTAGATGTAAAGCTAGAAGATGAAGATAAATGCATTTTGTTACTTTTTTCTTTACTAGAGTCTTGGGAAAATCTAATTGTTGCTATCAGTGGTAGTGGTGTAGATTCGAAGATGGAAAATATAATTCCTACTCTCCTATTAGAGGAGATGAGGAGGAAGTATAAAATGGAAATACAAGATGCCTTGTTTGTAAAATTTAGGCCTGAGAAAAAGGAACCTAAGGGAAATAAGGAAGGGAAGGGTAAGTTAGAAGGATGGATTAAGGTAAAGTGTTGGAATTGTGGGAAATTGGGACATGTGAAGAAGGATTGTAAGAACAAGAAAGATAATTATGATTCTTCTATAGAGGAATCCTCAGATGATAGTTATGATGCATTGGTTATTTCAGCTAATATTGTTTGTGATAACTCTTTGCTTCATGTTTTAGAGGGATCTTCATAGAAAGGATGGTAGTCATGATGCCATGTGTGAAACATTACTATGGTTCAGTGGGAGTTGTTGGTAGTGATGTGGATGCATCATTGGTAAGGGTATATCCATGTGATAAGAGATATGGTTTCTTGGTTTAGAGTGTATTTTTTATGATGTCATGTTATACTATTGAAACTAGTTTAGAGTTAGGCATATTACATGTTCTCTTGAGACCAGGATGTATATATATGCTATGGTGCATGTGATCTCCTAGGAGGAGATGGTTAGTTCATGGATGTCATGTTTATGTTCAAGATTGGAGCTTTGACACTGATCTTGTGTAGTTCTCTTATGTATTGGGTACATTAATCATTTGATTGATTACTTCATGAAATTGTTGTGTTTCCATTGGAGTTTGGCATGGATTGTTTGGTTACAGGTCCTCATGGATACTTGGAGAAATAGGGGAGGCTTAAGTTCTATTATGGTAGGAGATATATGTTGGAATGGTTACTCGTAAGAAAATCTATTTTCAACAGTAAAGACTGATAATCCTACACCTTGGTTGAACATGAGTTCAACACACTCAACAATTTAACATGCCTCCAAAGGGGCAGTTTGGTTACAAAGACTTGGGAAAGGTATTGGTTTTAATTGCAAGTAAGTTAAAGTTGAATGAGATAGTCAGATTACTATATGTGTTTAGCCAAAAATCCTATGTATCATGCTCGTACTAAGCATGTTGATGTTAAGTATCACTTTGTGTGAGAAATGGTTGAGAGTGGGAAGGTATTAATTGAGAAAGTTTACACTTTAATTAATGTTGCAGATTATCTTATGAAACTAGTTCCTATAGATAATTTCTGTTGGTTTTATTCGTTTGCTTGGAGCTTCATGATTATGCAGGTTGCATTTGAAATTGGCATGGATTGATTAGTTAGTGTAGGAAGGCCATTGGCCTTGAGTCTTTTACTTATTTTTATAATAATTATTCCTTGTTTAGAATAATTTAAATATATAATATCAAGTGGGAGAATGTTGGAAATAGGATGACATTTAATTGCAATCCTAAACATTATACATTTCATGTATCTCCTCAGTGCTTGGAAAGTATTCTCAAACACTAGGATTAGAAAGACATTAATTATTAAATGAAATAATCATGTTAATTGACATTTGTAATTAATTATAAATAATAGGAGCATGTGAGGGTGTCCAAGATGAGTTCCTAAATAATAGGAGCACATGGGGCACCCACATGGAAGGTGGATCTCCCCTTGAGTTAAGTTAAGTGTTCAGAGTAAGATAAAACACTTCTCTAATTCATGTAAAGTTCCTAGGAGTTAGGGTTTGATGTTTACATGCATGATATTCGGTTCAATTTAGTTCAGTTTAGTGCAGTTCAGTTATGGTTCTGTTATAAACAGTTAGTTTTAGTTGAATTCTAGTTGACTTTAGTTAACTTGGAATGCATGACTAATGACTTGAGTTGCATGACATATAATAGGTGACTTCCTTTAGTTAATAGGGGATGACCATTCTTGCATGAATGGTGGAGAGATATGTTTCAGTTAATAGAGAATGACTTGGACCCACCTTGGACACCCAAGTTGGATTCTTGGAGTTAACTCTTTTGCATGCTAAGATATTTCATAAGGCTAAGTTAAGTAGGCCCACACTTGGGCACTAACTTTGACGAGAAGCCTGGAAGATATCTACATAATCAAGGTTCAATTGTGACTTTAGTTTGGAAGCCTAAATGGATGAAGCACATGTTTTGGAATTGTTCTTCACTGTAGAACTCTACTTGCAAGAGATAGGTGTACCTTTTGTGAGATAGGGATTAAGCATTGTAATTGGAACTCTTTTGGAGTTTACAAAGTTGTTTATTGGCTATTTATCTCAAGCAAGTTAAAGAGAGTTTGTATCAGTTTGATTGTAAGTTGTGAAGAAGATTTGTTGAAGGTAGAAGAAGCATCTCAAAGAAGGATTGGGATTATTGTAATCTTATTCTAAGATTAAATAATACATTGATTCTTGGTGGAGTTTTTTCCTGAAAGTGTTTCTCCATGGTATATGTTGTGTATCTTCTAATATTTTGTCTAATTCTTTTACAACCTTTTGTCTTCATTCTACAAAGAATAAAATGAATTAATTAGATAATCACCCACAAAGAATCTATAACAAAGAATATATATTTAGATCAGCAAGTATAATAATTTTACAAAGTAATAAGCTACATAAGCACCCAAATTTTCAAAATTTTGTATCAGAGCTGAGGTTGGGTAGAGAAAGATTGAAGGTTTTTTTGGCTTAGTGGGAGCTTTTATTATTTTTTGTTATTGCTGATTTTGGAAAATATGTTTGTTACAATGAGATTGAATTATTGTTTAGATATTGAAAGGTTCAATGGATCTAATTATGAGATGTAGAAACTAAAAACAAAGGATCTCCTTGAAGAGAGAGATTAGTGGTTAGCTATTGGTAATGAGACAAATTCACCTACAACGATGTCAGATGAGGATTGGGCTAAGCTTGATAAGAAGGAAAGAGGAACCATAAGAATATGTCTTGATGATTTGTTCTCTTGAATGTTTCAGAAGAAACTACTGAATATAAGCTGTGAAAGAGAATAGGTGATATTTATCAAACTAAAAGTATGACAAGTAAGTTGTATGATCTGAAAAGAAGGTTGTATTATTTAAAGATAAAGATGGTGATTTTGTTGCAAATTACTTGAATGCTTTTAATTTGATTCTAATTTAGTTAGCATCTGTATATGTATTAAATATAGAAGATGAAGATAAATGCATTTTGTTACTTTTTTCTTTACCAAAGTCTTGGGGAAATCTAATTGTTGCTATCAGTGGTAGTGGGGCAAATCCGAAGATGGACAATATTATAATTCCTACTCTCCTACCAGAGGAGATGAGAAGGAAGTTCAAAACAAAAATCTAAGATGTCTTGTTTGTAAAAGGTAAGCCTGAGAAAAAGGAACCTAAGGGAAACAAGGAAGGGAAGGGTAAGTCAGAAGGATGGAGTAAGGTAAAGTGTTGAAATTGTGGGAAATCAGGACATGTGAAGAAGGATTGTAAGAACAATAAAGAGAGCTCTAATTAGTCTACAAAGGAATCCTCGGATGACAGTAATGATGCATTGGGTATTTTAGCTAATATTGTTTGTGATAACCCTTTGCTTCATGGTTCAGAGTGATCTTCATAGAGAGGATGGTAGTCATGATTCCATGTGTGACTTGGTACCATGGTTGAGTGGGAGTTGTTGGCAATGACGTGGATGCATCATTGGTAAGGTTATCTCCATTCGATTAGAGATATTGTTTCTTGGTTTAGAGTGTATTTGTTATGATGTCATGTTATACTCTTGATACTAGTTTAGATTTTGGCATGTTAAATGTTCTCTTATGACCAAGATGTATATATATGTTATAGTGTATGTGATCTCCTAGGATGAGATGGTTAGATCATGGATGTCATGTTTATGTTCAAGATTGGAGCTTTGACATTGATCTTGTGTAGTTATCCTATGTATTGGGTACATTAATCATTTTCTTGATTACTTCATGAAAATATTATGTTGCATTTAGAGTTTGGCATGAATTGGTTGGTTATAGGTCCTCATGGATACTTGGAGAAATAGGTGAGGTTTAAGTTCTCTTATGGTAAGAGATATATGTTGGAATGGTTACTTGTAAGAAAATCTATTTTCAAGAGTAAAGACCAAGAAGCCTACACCTTGGTTGAATGTGAGTTCAACACATTCGGCATTTTAACATGCCTCCAAAGAGGCAGTTTGGTTATAGAGACTTGGGAAAGGTATTTGTTTTAGTTGCAAGTAAGTTAAACTTCAATGTGATAGTCATAGTGCTATGTGTTTAGCCAAAAATCCTATGTATCATGCTTTTACTAAGCATGTTGATGTTAAGTATCACTTTGTACAAGAAATGGATGAGAGTGTGAAGGTATTAATTGAGAAAGTTGACACTTTAATTAATGTTGCAGATTATCTTATGAAACCAGTTCCAGAAAATAAGTTCTCTTAGTTTTATTCATTTGCTTGGAGCTTCATGATTATGCAGGTTGCATTTGAAATTGGCATGGATTGATTAGTTGGTGTAGGAAGGCCATTGACCTTGATGTTAGAAACCAAGATTAGACATGCAAACCAAAAAACCTTCCACAAAAGAGAAAAATAGAAAAAACATACCTTTGCATAAAGATGTGCAAAATAATATTATTCAGGAATTCATAATTACATGAGATGATTTGATTTATAAAAGAAATGCATGCATAACCCTAATCTTATCATGATAAATGAGATTTAAGGATGACAATAATTAACCTAGGAATTAAAATATTACCTAAGTAAACTTATGCAAGTGTTAGAATAATTGAAATGTATAATGTCAAGTGGGAGAATGTTGGAAATAGGATGCCATTTAATTGCAAGTGTAATTAAATAATTAATTACAGTAACACTTGAGTCCTGTACTTGTTATATAATAAGTATTCCTTGTTTAGAATAATTGAAATGTATAATGTCAAGTGGGAGAATGTTGGAAATAGGATGCCATTTAATTGCAATCCTAAACATTATTTATTTCATGTATCTCCTAAGTCCTTGGAAAGTGTTCTCAAATATGAGGATTAGAAAGAGATTGATTATTGAATGAAATAATCATGTTAATTGATATTTGTAATTAATTCTAGATAATAGGAGCATGTTAGGGAATCCAAGATAAGTTCCTAAATAATAGGAGTACATGGGGAACACACATGGAAAGTGGATCTCACCTTGAGTTAAGTTAACTATTTGGATTAAGAGATAACACTCCTATAATGGATGTAAAGTTCCTAGGAGTTAAGGTTTGATGTTTACATGCATAAAGTTTAGTTTAGTTTAGTTCAAAATTAGTTTAGTTTAGTTTAGTTCATTTAAGTTTAGTTCAGTTTAGTTATGGTTCAGTTATCTTCAGTTAGTTTTAGTTGAATGCTAGTTGACTTTAGTTAAATTGGAATGCATGACTAATGACTTGAGTTGCATGACAAATAATAGGTGACTTCCTTTAGTTAACAGGGGATGACCATTCTTGCATGAATGGTGGAAAGATATGTTTCAGTTAACAGAGAATGACTTGGACCCACCTTGAGCACCCAAGTTGGCTTCTTGGAGTTAACTCTTTTGCATGCTAAGATATTTTAGAAGGCTGAGTTAAGTGGGCCCATGCTTGGGTGCCAACTTTGAGGATAAGCCTTGAAGATATCTACATAATCAAGGTTCAATTGTGACTTCAATTTGGGACTCCCAAATGGATGAAGCACACGCATTGGAATTGGTCTTCATGATAGAACTCTACTTGCAAGAGATATGAGTACCTTTTGTGAGATAGGGATTAAGCATTGCAATTGTAACTCTTTTGGAGTTTACAAAGTTTTTGATTACCTATTTATCTCAAGCAAGTTGAATAGAATTTGTATCAGTTTGATTGCAAGTGGTGAAGAAGATTTGTTGAAGGGAGAAGAGTCATCTCAAGGAAGGATTGGAATTATTGTAATCTTATTATGAGATTAAATAATACATTGATTCTTGGTGGAGTTTTTTCTTGAAAGGGTTTCTCCACGGTATATGTTGTGTATCTTCTAATATTCTATTTAATTTTTCTACAACCTTCTATTTTCATTTTACAAATGATAAAATGAATTAATTAGATAATCACCCACAAAGAATCTGTAACAAAGAATACATATTTAGATCAACAAGTATTTAATAATTTTACAAATTATTAACCTACATGAACACCTTAATTTTCAACATTTGGTATTAGAACTGAGGTTAGGTAGAGCATTGGGATTCCTTTCTCTTAAAAGCTTGAAGGTTTTTTGGCTTAGTGGGAGCTTTAATTATTTTTTTGTTATTGCTGATTTTGGAAATTAAGTTTGATACAATGAATTTGAATTCTTGTTTAGATATTGAAAGGTTCAATGGATCTAATTATGAGAGGTGGAAACTAAAAATGGAGGATCTCCTTGAAGAGAGAGATCACTGGTTAGTTGTTGGTAATGAGACCATGCCACCTACAATGATGTCAGATGAGGATTGGGATAAGCTTGATAAGAAGGCAGGAGGAAACCATAAGATTATGTCTTGCTGATGTTGTTCTCTTAAATGTTTCAGAAGAAATTATTGTATGTAAGCTGTGGAAGAGAATAGGTGATATTTATCAAACTAAAGTCTTACTAATAAGTTGTATTTGAAAAGATAGTTGTATTCTTTAAAGATGAAAGAATGTGATTCTATTGCAAATCATTTGAATGCTTTTAATTTGATTCTAAGTTAGTTAGCATCTGTATATGTAAAGCTAGAAGATGAAGATAAATACATTTGTTTACTTTGTTGTTTACCAAAGTTTTGGGAAAATCTAAATGTTGCTATCAATTGTAGTGGTGCAGACCCGAAGATGGACAATATAATTTCTACTCTCTTATCAGAGGAGATGAGGAGGAAGTTTAAAACCTAAATCCAAGATACCTTGTTTGTAAAAGGTAGGCCTGAGAAAAAGGAACCTAAGGGAAACAAGGAAGGGAAGGGTAAGTCAAAAGGACATAGTAAGGTAAAGTGTTGGAACTGAGGGAAACTGGGACATGTGAAGAAGGATTGTAAGAACAAGAAAGAGAATTTTGATTCTTCTACAGAGGAATCCTTTGATGATAGTAATGATGCATTGGTTATTTTAGCTAATATTGTTTGTGATAACTCTTTTCTTCATGTTTTAGAGTGATCTTCATAGAGAGGATGGTAGTCATGATGCCATGTGTGACTCGATACCATTATCTAGTGGGAGTTGTTGGAAGTGATGTGGATGCATCATTGGTAAGGTTATCTCTATGTGATTAGAGATATGGTTTCTTGGTTTAGAGTGTATTTTTAATGATGCCATGTTATACTCTTGATATTTTTTTAGAGTTTGGAATATTACATGTTCTCTTGAGACTAGGATGCATATATATGTTATGGTGCATGTGATCTCCTAGGAGGAGATGGTTAGATCATGGATGTCATGTTTATGTTCAAGATTGGAGCTTTGGCATTGATCTTGTGTAGTTTTCTTATGTATTGGTTATATTAATCATTTGCTTGATTACTTCATGAAAGTGTTGTGTTGCATTTGGAGTTTGGCATGGATTGGTTGGTTATAGGTCCTCATGGATACTTGGAGAAATAGGTGAGGCTTAAGTTCTCTTAGGGTAAGAGATATATGTTAGAATGGTTACTTGTAAGTGTTGTCAATCAGATTGCACCCGAATGCTTGAATGGTTAAATTCATCAATCTGTTGAAACATGGGAACTACCTTCAGGCTGTGGGTATCCCTATGGAAAAGATAGACCTCCAGATTCTAGGCTGGTTCCTATATGATGATCAATTAGGTACTTGAACGATTTTTTTGGGAAAAGGGAAAAAAACTTAATCTAATGCAAAATTGGAAAAACTGAACTGTGGTGATGCACCTATTTGATTTAAAGAAAATAGATTAATTCACAACTAATTCCTTACGAGCCTATTTTCACAGCTTAAAATAAATAATTTAACTACATAAATGATTCACAGACAAGCCTGATAGTTCATTCTTTATGAAGGAAGAATTTATTTTCACAACTTAAAGATATGGATATACTTGAGACACAATTTATGACCTACAACTAAGATTTTTTCTTCGTGTACATGCATTCACAAATGTTGACATAAATTTAAAGGTTTTGATATCAAACACATTAAATTTGCATCCAAAACATTCACAAAACAAAACACCCGAATCTAAGAAGGATAATATTTAACTTGCAATGACAAAAGAAGGAACGCTCTGGAAATGATACTCTAACATAACTTGTAAACTTGTTACTGTATTAAATTCTAAAAATGAAAGTTGAGTTACATATCAATAATTCTCTTTGCAGAATGCAAAGGTTGGAAAACAAGAACTAGAGGAAAAAGATAAAAAATTTCTAGTATATATAATGAGATGCAACTCCAAAGTGCATGAAAATAAAACTAAAAGTTAATTTCAGTGTAAAAATGATAACTCCAAGGAAAATCCCGAGCAGAAGATAAAATCCTAATAAAAATAGCCCAAACTCATGCAAAATGAGTGAACTCAGTTTCCAACTAGCTGTCAACTCATAACTGATCCATGGGGCACTCAAACTAAACTAAAAATCCCCAAAAAGTGGGTCCAAGCATGCGAAAACCACCTCATTTTTATCAATTCGCCCATGCATATCAAACTGAAAATCCATCCTTGTATCATGCATGATTAATCCTCAAAACTGGTGTCGGAACTGAACATGCAATTCAAGATTATACAAAAGACTTCTCCACTTTACTTGTGTTTGCTCATGTTTTGGAAAGGTGATAGTATTAAATATTAAAGATAATCCAAATGATTATCTTAATATTTAATATATGATAGTTTTTCTTTTTCTTTTAAAATACCATATATTAAATACTAAGGTAACAAGATATTACCTTAATATTTAATACATTAATCATTGATAAATCATGCAATACAAGGTCAAACTCCTATTGAACCTTTCCTTAAGTCATGGGCTTCCCTAAACATGATTAGGTTTATTTGACTCAAAAGTGATGAAACACGAAAGATGAAAGAACATAATGATTTATTAAAATCATTAGTAAAAAGAGAAAAAAAACATTAATCTTATGTCAATTTAGGGAAGACAAACTCGAACCCTAATCATTCATTTCATTTTTCACTTTGACTACATGAAGAGAAGCTTCATGAAGAAGCTGGCCACCATGTTGCTAGGAAGGGTTTCTGAGAAATTGCTTGACCTAGAGCTCAACCTGCACATTCTTTAGATATTTTCTGAGGGATTTCAACAACAAATGTGTTGTAATCTCTTCCTTGTCAGAAAACTGAGCATTTTTCTTTTGTTTTTGAAGCCATTTCTTCATTCCTAACCGCGGCTGTACTTTTTGATGTATTTGTTTATTGTTGATTTTCCCTCTTCATTTGAGGCCGCCATGTATGAGCTGGTTCGATGCTTGAAAGCCCACCATTTCATGTTGTTTCTGAAGATTACCATGGAAACTTTACAGAAAAAAGTATGGTAAGTTTTCTCTATTAATAAATTTGTACTTCTCTTTCCAAATTCGAAACCACTAAGTCTTAAAAGCCACGACCTAGCATTTTTTTTCTGTTTTTAATCCTTTTGCTTTGCACTGTTGATATATTTCCATCCTTTGGGGTTATCATGGATGCCTCTGTATGGAGCTGTGAAGTACATTTACACATGGTTTTTGGAGATCTTTATTGCACAACAAACCTTGGCCACGCCTGTCTTTCTATTCTTTTGTATTATGAAACAATACGTGGACAAAAGATCTGGGTCTTTCATTTTATGCAAATATGTGAAGTTCTTAGACTTTGTTTTCAAGCTGAGATCTCGAGTCTTTGAAAATAGGTTTCAAATACTCACAATAAGCCACAACTTCATACTTGCATTATGTGTTTCTTATTTTGAGAACTCACTTTCCTCAGATACAAACATAAAAACTCAAAATAGAAGGGTATTTCTATTTCTGCAGTTTATCGAGCCAACTCTAGCCCATCATGTTCAAAATGAAGAACCTTAATGTTGTTAATAATTCAATGGGTGCTTTTTTTTTTTAGCTCTTCTTCAGAAAATATTTTCTTTGTTTTAAGAGAATATGAGGCTATACTAGGGTCTGCTCTTGTATATCTTAAATAATGAAGAGCTACAAGGCTGTCCTTCATTTTTATTACAAAAACACAATTAAATATGTCAAGGATTACTACATGCTAATATGTAACCTAATGGTCCACAAATGTCTTTCCCTGAGTTGTTAGAGACATTTTGATTGCCATAACTTCTTTTGTTTTCTTATGTATTTTGTCATATTGACCTTCATATCCTAATATCTTTGAAATGATGAATATCAACAAGACTATTTGAGACTCCAAGTCATTCCCAATGCATTCTTTTGAATGCTTCATGCAAATTGAAACTTTGAATAACATGTTGTCCTCCAAGTATGTGTTCAAGTGATAAAACTGAGTATTTCTTTTGACAGAAAATAATGCTTCATTATTACATTGCTGACCACGAGTTTTGACCCATGTAGACATCCTCTCTTGTTGTATGAGCTTGAATAGAGCTTCCTCCTTGGCACATCATGACTTTCCTTCAAATCCATGGCCTCCATTATGTTGTAGGCTGCTGCTATATTCTTTGTATTTGAGTATTTAGTTATGCACTTCTATATAGGATTTGCAATATCATTGGCTTTTATTGTCATGGTCCTACACTTGTTCATTGTTATACTCATCTGCTAATAAAATATATGTGTATTTTGTAGCAAAATCTTGAATCTCCTCCATTTGATATTCAACACTATATATTTGCTGCATTAAGATTGAAATGTATATTTGTTGTTCTGCACCTATCTTAACTCACATTGCTTCTATAGGCTACTACAATCATATAATATAAAGCTATTTGAGAATGATTGTTAAGACTATTGCATCTTTTTGTTTTGTTCTATTTGTATATAAAGATTCATAATGTAAGTCTGCATTATGGACTTGAACTGAAAACTCAGATATCATCAACATCAATAGGCAGGGATGCTAAGGGCAGCAATGGTATTGCCAAGGTTTATGATCTACTCTTGATATCATGTATTGCTGCCACTAAAAACCACTCTTTCATCGTACATTGATGAATCACTATTGAATGTCTTAAAAACACTGGCTGCCTTCAACATTATAATGATTGTTCAACATCATAATGATTGGACTGTACCTTAAAACTCATATGAAAACAAAAACCTAGATCTAACTTTGGTTATCATTTCATAAACGAAAGATGCTATGGACAAGGCTTTTGAAGTCCTCAGATACTATTATATCTTTTTCTGTTGTAAGAGAATGAAGGAAAAATCTGTAAATACCTTTATCTCCATAAAAGAATTCTCTTACTTGTGTTTGGATTTTATCTTGCAAAATATTTGTACCTTGCTATTATAAAAAAGTTGCTTCTTCTACATGCTACTCTTTCATTGTTCTATTGAATTATGAGCAATAAGATGCTTGCTCAATCTATTTTCACCATGCTGAATTAGACTACTTTATGAATTTTTATTACAGCAGTTCCATTTGATGACTGTAATTAAATACCCGATAACTCTCAAATAATGATATGAATGAGAGGTGTCCTTACGATATGCCAGGCTCAACCCTTGTGGGAGCCCGTTTTTATCCACAGATCTGATGAAAATAATCACGAACATAATGAACCTGTTCCTGCACATTGAAACAAACAAGTTATTAAAAATAATTGAAGCTGAAAGCTTCCATTGAATTCTATTTTCCTTTGAACAATGAAATCATCTGATGGATGCCTGATTGAATGCACGTTATATTTCTATTGGTAGTGTAGGCATATGATAGGATATGATTTGTCATTGCTTAGAGACCATCTCTAATATCATATTTCATTATTCTTGCAGATGCTTTTGGAGCCTAGAGCTGGATCAATTCAAAAGTAGAACAAAAAAACTAAAGACTTTAACGTAGAGATGATTTGTCTTTCTAGGTAATGACAAATCACTTTCTATCACCTACTTATGTTATTTTCAGTTGTATAGTTTACATTCTTTTCTTGTATCTATCATTTGATTGTGTAAATCAAATTTAGTTACTCCCGCAGCTTCTGCGGGACTTCAGTCTTTCCAATATGAATAAAAACAACATTCTTTTATGCAAATTTATGAGTTCTTCTATTACAAAAAATTGCATAATCAAAATTTGAAATTCAATGAATACTTTTAGTAGAAATTTTGCACCTATCTATGATAAATGCAATTCAGCTCCACCTATTTTGAGTTGTTGCTAAAAATAGGTAACAGTAAGAAAATATATTTTCAAGAGTAAAGACCGAGAAGCCTACACCTTGGTTGAACATGAGTTCAACACATTCGGCGGTTTAACATGCCTCCAAAGAGGTAGCTTGGCTATAGAGACTTGGGAAAGCTATTGGTTTTAATTGCAAGTAAGTTAAACATGAATGTGATAGTCAGGGTGCTATGTGTTTAGCCAAAAATCCTATCTATCATGCTTGTACTAAGCATGGTGATGTTAAGAATCACTTTGTGTGAGAAATGGTTGAGAGTGGGAAGGTACTAATTGAGAAAGTTGACACTTTAATTAATGTTGCAGATTATCTTATGAATCCAATTCCTACAGATAAGTTCTATTGGTTTTATTCATTTTCTTGGAGCTTCATGATTATGCAGGTTGCATTTGAAATTGGCATGAATTGATAAGTTGGTGCAGGAAGGCCATTGGCCTTGAGTCTTGTACTTGTTATATAATAATTATTCCTTGTTTAGAATAGTTGCAATGTATAACGTCAAGTGGGAAAATGTTGGAAATAAGATGCCATTTCATTTCAATCCTAAACATTATTTATTTCATGTATCTCCTAAGTCCTTGTAAAGTGTTCTCAAACACTAGGATTAGAAAGAGATTAATTATTGAATGAAATAATCATGTTAATTGACATTTGTAATTAATTCTAAATAATAGGAGCATGTGAGCGCATCCAAGATGAGTTACTAAATAATAGGAGCACATGGGGTGCTGACATGGAAGGTGGATGTCACCTTGAGTTAAGTTAAGTGTTTGGAGTAAGAGATAACACTTCTATAATGCATGTAAGGGTTTAGGGTTTAAGGGTTGAGGGTTTAGGGATAGGGTTTAGGGTTTAAGGTTTAATGGTTGAGGGTTGAGGGTTGGGGATTTAGGTTTAGGGGTAGGGTTGGGGCTGGGAGGGCCAAGGACTAGGCTTGCTGGGTCTGAGGTTCATGGGCTGGAGGCCTAAGGCTCTAGGCTCTATGGCTGAGGGTTAAGAGATTAGGCTTTAAACCTGATAAGACTGATGGCTAGGTTAAGAGCTTAATGTATAAGCTAGAGGGTGAGGGTTGAAAGGATGAAGGAATTTATAGCTGATGATTTAAGGTATAGTGTTGGAGGTATTAGGCTGAGTGTTCAAAGTATAGGTAGTAGTTTTAGGGGTTTAAGTGTTGAGGGGTCCAATGTATAGGGTAGAGGTTGAGGGATTAAGGGTTTAAGGTTGAGGGATGCACAAGGATTTGGGCAGGGATGAGGGATCAGGGCCGAGGATCTAACGCAGACAAGATGGGCCGATGACATAGGCCTGATGATCAAATGGAGTGGGCATAGGCTGAATATCCAACCCATAGGCAGAGTGGCCTTAAATGCATAGGCAGGATGGCCGAGGGATCATGGGCTTCAAGGCTGAGGACTAATGCAACAAGGACTTCCACACAGGGATGAGGGATCAGGGCTGAGGACGAATGAGGGCAGAGGGTAGAGGGTTTCCATGGACATGGCATAAGGGTTGAGGGTTTGATGGATGTGGGGTTGAAGGAGGGGTATAGGGGTTGAGGGTTTAGGGGTTGAGAGTCGAGGTATAGGGTGAGGGTGGATGGAGGGTGGAGGGAAGGAGGTTTTAAGGAAGGAATGGCATGGTGGATGGAGGCCGGAGCCCAAGGGAAGGGCTGGAATTAAGGAGAGAGAGAGAGAGAGAGAGAGAGAGAGAGAGAGAGAGAGAGTTCCCATGAACATCACCACAGACCAAAAAAAGTTCCCATGAACAAGACTGCAGGCTGGAAACAAAATGATAATCCCTACCTAAAAAAAAAGCCACTGTACCTAAGATATAAAGAGTGGAGTGCATCTTTTGCCCAAGGTTTGACAATATATAATGTGTATACATTTAGATCCCATGAAAGGTTTCATGAACACTACAAAATGGTGACCACTATAGCATAATGTTCAAGCATGGTGAATCACCTCCATTGATATGATGGGGATTAAAATTCATATCTTGTAAACTTCGGCAGGTACAAGCTTAACTTCTTCAATGATTCTTTTAAGATTCCAATATCTTTAAGACTATCATTGATGCACCCATTAATAATGACTTGAGAATCTCCCTTAACCTCTAGATACTGACAATGCTCAGAGTTATCTAATTTGATACCTTCCAGAAGCACAAGTGCTTTAGTTTCATTGTTGGTCTTAGAATACATGAACGAACTTCCTTTGACAAACGATCCATACTAAGACTGGACATATTGCTTTATTGTCATTGTAATGTGTGGTGTGCTCTTTATGATGGCCTTCTTGAAGACGATTCCAAACCATAATATTGTAAAAGGAAGTAACTTGGGAGTAGAAATATTTCATATCCTCCCTAATAGAGACATGTCTCTGATAATGCCTATGAGTCTTTTATCTTTTTGTGGAGTTGACCATTTACTCAAGAGTACTAAATGGTGTAATTTTATCTTCAGGGTTATTTCCTTTCAATGTCTCTTCTCTACTCTTACGGTATTACACGTTTCACACTACAAATGGACTTGCCTGGGGATAATTCTACAAATGGACTCGCCTGGGGATAATTCCGGGTAATGTAATTATGAACTTACGCATTTATGTATTGATTTAGGCTAATTTTTGGTTTTTAATTCAGGACTGGGATAGGCAGAACCCATCTCAAATTGTAACAGAAATGTGTGGATTTGTAAAAATCCTGTCTGGCACATTTTTACTCCATAAAACCAAGGATCTCGGTGATAATTTATCTTCAGGAATAGGTATTTTTCTCATTGTTTCTTTTTCCTTCTATAAGAAGAATATTTTTGTTTTTTGATTTCACATATTGTGCTTACTCATTCTCATTTCTGATATTGGCTTCATATATGAGGATATGCCACTTCGTTGGTCATTTGTATGGATAATTCATGTAATTCTCTTTGATTATTAGTGGCAAAAAAAGTGGAGATCCTTTATTTGGAGGAGTTTCTTCTCACTTTAGTGTGACCAGTTAAGTCAAAATATTAGATTCTGGTGCCCGGGAGAACAGGTGGCTATGTAATTATACAAAGCTCAAAGTGTAATCATGGTTGAGTTGTATAATCTGCGCTTCAGGTTTTTCCATATTTCATTTAAGATCCATTTTCCTAATAATCTGGACAGAGCCAGCTGCTGCTTAGTGGCAAAGTGTATTTTCCCTCAGTATTTTATGGTAAGTTGCAAATCTCTTCTGCTCAATTGGGCGTATATTTTGATTTTTGTCAAAGGACTACTTTTTCTTCAGTTTTCTAATCACATTATTACTTTGTTGTTCTACTTTTTTCATCCAAATAACTGGAGCTGTAGTCCGACAAAGCTTATAAAACTTCTATTGGTTTGTTTTTGGCTCTCCATATATGTTCTTAATCAAGAAAAAAGCTTGGTTTATGATGAACAGTCCACTTAATTGAATTTAGTCAGTGTTTGTAGTAAGTATTAGCCTATTTTTGTTGGCAATGACATATAATTTAATTGTTGGCAACTGGCATGCCGAGAATGACAGTCACAGAATAAAGATAGCAGAAATTTACAAAACACAGAATGAAAGAAAAATAGGAGACACAAATTTATTAACACAAATTTTAAGCACACAGAATTATATTAAAAAACAGAGTAGAGTTCATAACAGAGGAGTAGCCCATATTTCATTTATCGCACAAATCAAAATCTTAATAAAGTTTTTTCAACAAAATTTTGCATTGAAGTATACAACAAAATTTTACATTGAAGTATACAACATTCAAATCAATTTTCTTAAAATAGCCCATATTAAACAAAATAATTTAAATTAAAAAAACAATGAATATCTTGGATTTCAAATATTACCACTAGCAAATTCTATTATAAAAGAAAGAATTTGAATAATAATTTTTCTATTTCAAGCTTAGTCAAATATTTCTAAATTAACATATTTTCTTATAATAATAGGATTGTTTTCTTTACATTCCACACAAAATTATTTCACATAAAAGGGGTAAAAATTTATTAAAACAAGAGAAAATTACAGAGCAATGTCATTACATAGCCTTATCCAGCTCCACCAACTGGTCCAACTGTTGAGACTAACCTCAACCACCAATCCATTTAAAACAAGCAACACTTCACCACAACCTGGGAATCAGCTAGGTTCACACATAATTCACCACATAATCGCCACCCTGCGCCACCCCAACTGACTGCCATGCTCCACAACCAGTAAAATTGATTGAGCCTCCATAAGATTATTAGTATGAAGACCCTTATAAATAGAGAAAATAAATTGAACATCCCCAAAACTATCCCAACCAACACCACCAATTCCAGCATGACCAGGGTTTCCACGAGAAGAGCCATCCATTTTAATTTTTAGGATGCCTTGAGGAGGAGGAGACCATCTTCCCACCCTATTCACCTTCCGTGTTGGATGCCTACACAAAATTATTTAAATATAATGGATAAATTTTAATTTTATTCTTTTAAATTTAGTTGAGTAGAAAAAAGATTTTTGTGTAGGTTATTTTATAAATATTATTTAGTTTAAAATTTAAAAGTGAATTTTGACTAATAAAAACAAGATAACTATTTATATTTTTTGATGCAGTAAGATAATAATATTATTAATTGATATTAATTCAAAATTAATGTTTGATTTAAAGTAGTTGATAGAAAATGTCAGAGTAAAAATAAAAATTCATAATAGTTGAAAGTGCATTGTCAATGAGTGACTTAATGGTTAGTATTTGATAACTTTTATAACAATTTAATAAAATTTTGCAAGATTTCCTTCAAATATCTTTTCAATTTAAAACAAAATAATCCTTATAACTTAGAAATATTTATAAAATATTTTTTTAGTTGGTTGTTATATCTTCAATTAAACTTCTATTGCTAATTAACATAATATGCTAAATTAATGATATCTCTTTCTTAAATAAAATTTCATGATATATTTTAAAGCTCTGTAAAGTTCAAGGTGTGGGTGTAAATTGGAAGTTGTACAATTTTTTAGTAAATAGTTTTGTTTTATAAGAAATAAATATAAGTTGAATTTGTGAAACTAGCAATTCTATACTTATAATAATAATACTTTTAAATTTGTTTAAATGAAATAAAATATTATTATATAAAACATTCAAAACATGTTTTAAACTTAAAAAAGTAACAATTGAATTTTGTTAATAAATAATTTTATTTAAAAATATATTTAAAATAAATAAAATATGAAATCATCTTGTTATTAACTTGATACCTTTGATTAGGAACATCTTCATCTTTTTAAGCATTATTATTTTTTCCGTCGTAAACTGAGCTATATAACCAATAAGGTTATATGAAGATTGCTAAATCTTACACTCTATATACATGTTTTGGCTGCAACATGCCATGTAGTAGGGATTGAACTCATACTAATGTATGTATTGACCTAAACCCAACCCTTGGATTATTATTTAAGGACCAATGATTTTCTTTCTCACAAGGTTTGATAAAATATTAAGTGCTTATGTATGTGCATCATAAATTGTAGTGAGTAAAATTTGTAATGGTTGCCTTTGCTTACCATAGTTAAGGAAGATTAAGCAACATATTTTTCTCTTTGCATTATAAGTGTATGTATATGTTATATGTGCACAAGTGCATACACACACATATTGTGTATATATATTATTTACATTTATTAATTAATATCTTAGAATTATTAATATGATTATTCAAAATGGGGATTCCTAATATTGCCTCTCTAAATGATGAGTACACAATTATATTGAGAGGGGTGAGGTGGGGTGAGGTGGGGTGCATGCATGGGAGGCGGTCTAATACAATCTTTTACTTTTTCAAACTAATGACTACAAAAATTTCAATTGTACGATATCATTCACATAAGATCTAACAATTATGCAACAGAACAACATGTGATTTACGTGGAAATCCTTATAGGAGAAAACCTCATCAAAATATTGCTTCTATATAAATCTCTTTGACAATATTTGTAGGCACCAACCTACAAGAAACACCAATCCCCTCTTATACAATTTGTGAGCACCAACTCACTATAGACACCAATCCCCACAACTAAGTACCAACTTAGTAAGAGACACCAATCTCCTTTAATTTGTAGTAACCAACCTAATGGAGACACCAATCCCAATTCTTGAGCACCAACTCAACAAGAGACTCCAACCTCTTCAATATGAAGCACCAACCTCGTTTCGTGTGAGACACCAACCTCTCCAATATGATATCACCTTCACATTGTTGCTTCTTCAACAAATGGTGGACAACTCAATTTCCTCAAGAATTATATTTCCCTTCAAAAATATGCTTATAACCACTTTCACATATCCACATATGTTCTCCTCAAATCTCAAATATGCATTTATTCTCCTTCACAAACTGTCTTCTTTAATGGATGACAAACTCTTTCTATGCCTTCATAAACATCTTGTTGATATATCTTTTCACAAATTTGATGAAATATTCTCATATATATTCCTTCTTAAACTTGCATATATACCTCTTTTATATCTACATATATCTCTTCTATCACTGCTCGTGTATATAATTTTATCTCCATCACTCAACACACTTCCTTCCATAATTCTCTTTCTTTTTATATTCCCATATCTATGTGAAATGATGCATCCCTTTGAATAGATCTTTCAAAAAGGCATGACCATTTGTTAAGAAATGATTGTTGCTTTTAAACTAATTCCTAATCCTTTTTATTTTCTATTGTTTTCTTTAAATTGCTTTCATTAACATAAGCATTACCTTTGTAAATGAATCACTTGTTTTAATAATGAATTGCTACTTTTAATAATCATTGCTCCTTTATTATCAATCATTGCTCCTTTATTATTAATTGCTGCCTTATTATTAATTGTTTCCTTTTTAATGAACTTTACTTTTATTTATCATAATTGTTTCCTTCAACTCATTTAAGGATCATTTCTCTTTAACTAACTTAAATTGTTGCCTTTAAATCACTTGAATCACTACCTTTTTGTTCTTCATTGCTGCATTTTTGTTCTTATTAATCACTAAATTAAAATATATTCATTGCACATTGATCATTACTTATCTTTCTTGGGAAATTTCATTGACATATAAATATATATCTTTGTCTTGACTTGGTCAGAAAAAGAGGTTGGTCAAGAACATGATATTAATTTAAATAATATTTGAGGCTGGCTTGTAAAATGCAAAGTAAAATTAATTTAAATTATTTTTCCTTATATTTCAAACACACACACACACCCATATATCCTTGGATGATCTCCTTATATATGTATTATATCTTCATTGCTTCATGATTACTTGATCTCCTTGTTTCAATAAATGCTCTTTATATATATCTTCTAATCACTCCATGAAACACACTTATGTCTACTTTATATGTTCCTTGTTGCATCTCTTTCCTTTGGTTGTTTCACAAATCTTGCTACTTTGTCAGGTGACTTCAATGAAGAATCATTCGACATCAATGATAACAATCTTGGACAACAAATTTTTTCTTGACATCAATGACAACATTCTAACAATTTCTCATACACCTTTGATATCAATGACAATCAATTCCAACACAAAAAAATTATCTTCAAATCTTGATATGAGGAAAGTTGAATAAATTACTAATGGGCTCCCACCTTGCATCTTTAAAGTGCATTCCTCTCGATTATTCTCTAACCCTATCAATAGTTCAATCATGAAGTTGCTTTGCATTCTTGTCTTAGATTGCTTCTAGTTCCAAAAAGATTTATCCCTTATTATCCATCAATAGAGGTTTTTCCTTGTGTAGCTTGTCTAATAACTCTCTTGAGGCAAGAAACATGGAAAACTAGGAGGATATTTGAAGAGGAGAAAATTTCAAGCTTTCTTTACACCTACCATATTCATCACGCTGATGCATAAGGGACATACAATTTTGTACCCAACTTAAGACCTTTTCAATCAAGGATGACTACTTGCAATGCATTAGTTATGACCTTGTCAAGCAAGGATGACTACTTGTAACATATTAGTTATGAGATGACCTAATCACCAACTTCAAAGATATGCTCAAACTTATGATGATGTTTCATACAATTTTTTTTCTTGATGCAAATTGTCATTAAGGACGTTGAGAACTTTATCTCATTACAAAGTGGAGTTACCAATGAATGAGACCTTAGAAGAACCTAGAACATAAGTAGCAAAAAAGGGTGAGGGCTAACCAGAGAGAGCCTCATACTATGTCATTATGGGTGCAATGTGATAAGTGTTGTACACCATTTAGCTAGTGGTAACTACTTGGCCCATTTCCCTTGTTGCTTTGACACAAAACATACTAGGTAAGTTTTTAACCATTTATTTACAACTTTTGTTTGGCCATTAGTTTGAGGATGATAGGTTGAACTCAAGTTTATATGAGTGGATTGTAAATTGAATAGTTCTTGTTAGAAATGCTCATGAAGGTGGGACAATGATCATTGATAATAGAGTAGAGAAAACCATGAATCTTGAAGACTATATTCAAGAAGTGTTGTGCCACGACTACTGCTATGCAAGAGTGGGTAGGCACAAAAATGAGCACACTTTAGTGTAAAGGAATAAAAGAGTTGAAGATTCCTATATGTGGCCAAGTTTTCAACTTTTTCCTATTAATGCTAGATAAGACCAAATAAATTGTATATATATTTATTGTTTTATGATCAAGATCATTAAATTTTTTTAGCCTTATCTAAACTTTCTTCCATAGTTAAACTAGGTCTAGACAAGGAAGGAGATTTTGAAATGAAAGATGGAAATTATAAGAATTACAAAAGAAATATATGAAGATCATATATACAAATAGTAAATGAAAGGTGTAAGGAACCTTGAAACCAAGCTAGGAAGCTCATTAGCTATGAAGCTACCACATTGTACACTATCATCTAATCTACATAGTGTTGTCTAAAAACAATGTAAATGTTGAGATTTCCATGGACTATCTATGAGTGAAACCTAAAACCTTCCATTTTTGTTGGATTCTCCATGACTGAGCTACTTTCCCTTTTAGGACTAGCCCAACTTTGGACTAAGATTGGCTTAATTCCAACATCCCCCTTAAGCCACTTTATAGAAGGCTTGGGGTTCCTAGCTTAGCCTTGATCTAATACCATGTTAAAATATTCATGGGCTAGCTAGGACTTGAATCTAGGAGCTTTTGTTGTTGCTAGAGTGTTCTACCATTGAACTAGTCACCCTTTTATTATTGCTAGGGTGCTCTAACATTGAGCTACCCGCCCTTTTAGGACCAACCCATTTTTGGTCTAGGTGTGGCTTAATTCCAAGAATAAAAATCAAACTTATCCTTAGAATTTGATTTGGCTTGTATAGAAGGAAAATACAAAAATAGTAGATCATACCAAGTGCAACAAAAATATACATCAATACAAAAATCCACTCAAACCAATTATTTTAAGAAAAATAGTAATATAATGATCGATAAAGAGGAAGGACACAAGACCTTTGTATGGTTTAATTCCTTCAAATACTTATCCTACATTAATCTAAAATTAAAAATAGGAACACATTAATAATTTATTGAAATTTTAAATCCTTGGGTTGCAAGGAAAAAATTAGTGGGTTTGAGTGAGGATAGAGAGAAAATGGAGCTTTCAAGGTGTCAACAATAGTGCTACAAACCCAAGAAAGCTCACAATAATAGACGTATAAATGATTCAAACAATTTATTTGAAAAATTCATTTGAAACACTAAGGATGTAGGGAAATAAAGGCTATAATCATGATGAATGTATTCAACAATAGAAAGAGATTTATGGAAGCCAATGTTGGAACCATAAAAATGATATTCAAATGGTATAGAATATTTTAGTCACTTCAAACAACAATAGGAACAAAAAAAAATTAAGCTAAAAATTTCAAAAATAAGATATAAGGAAGATGAAGAGGAATGCAAAGGTGAACAAGCTTTTGAGATTTACCTAATGAACTTGCGAGGAATTATATTCACATGATCATGTATGAAAGGTGGTTTATTTTATAAGAAACCATTTTTGTACAACTGCAACATCAAAGGATTTCAGTGCATCATGTAGATATCCATGTACTAATAGATTCCAAGTACAAGGTCAAAAGTGACACAAAAATGATAACATGCAACTAGGTTAACACATATAAAACATAGGTTAATCTAAGCATTGAATGAATTTTATTTGGGAAATGATCCTATCAACAACTAATTCATATTTAGGATTAAGTCTTTAGTATTTAGCCATAAATAAGGTGAATTATTTCCCAGTTAGCATTCCTAGTTTTGTTTCAATTAGATACCCTATTAGTCTTAGTTAGACATGTTGATGGTGGAATTGACCAATATTGATTGTATATTGTTATAGTTTCCACAAATTAATGAGATATAATAAATAATTGAGTCATAAATTATAGAGATAAATGTTTAATTAGTTTTAGTTAGATACCCTAATAAATGAACTAAATTCCTTTAATTATGGATCACGAGTTAGAAGATTATTTAGGTAGTGCTATAAAAAGGAAACACATTCAATTGATCATTAGAACACAAACACACTTGATTCTATTTTAGAACTTGGGTGCTAACATAGTAGTAGGTTTTTTTGAGATGAAAATCTCAAGCTCCTTTAAATCAACATCTCATGAGAACATAGAATCTTTGAGACACTCAATATTACATGTTACTAAAATAAGGTTATTCTAGGCACTTAGTAGTACTAGTCAATATCAAGGAATATGCAAAGAGATGGGTTACTAGAAGTAGTATAAATTATTGTATTATTTTTTAGTACATGTATTTAAAAAAGAAAAAAGAAAAAAGAAAAAAAAAAGAAAATATTATATACAAATAAATATTGCATGCATAGGATTAGATTTCTAGATTACTCATGAGAAAGTAAAAAGTACTACACAATTTTTCATATTATTCTAATTGGTTTTAAAATTAGAATTTTTTTTTGAAAAAATGAGAAAAATCAACATTATCTCCTCTAAAGGGCCATCACCATCAATTTGGCTACATACTCTATCATTGTTCATCAAGATGTGACCATTGTGCTAGGAAATATCATGGTATGACAAAATCTATCTTTATATCAAGGTGAATGTGTAAATGCAATGCCATTTTCATATTTTACCTTGCTATAAATAGTTACGGTTTATAAACCACTATACAAATTAGTTTACTTTAGTTAATTACACTCAATATGTAATGATATTAATCATGATGAATGGCATTATTGATGATGGAATAATGATTTGAAACAATTTTCAATAATTTATGTGATTGTATGTTTAATTACAATCATTGGTTTTGTTGTGACAACATTTGTGGCCCACATGTTTATGATGGATAAAATATTTACAAACTATTTTTTCATAAATCCTATTCATTCATATATCTTTCAATCTAGGTGACCTCATTATTTTATTATCCATGTTCATGTGCTTATATGCTTTACTTTCACTTATAGATATATTAGTATTCATATTTCTCTCCTATATGTCATGCTTTACTATGCTTATGATGAATTATCCTCATTGCTTAATGCTTATGATCCCCTTATCACTAGGGACAACCCCAGGGAATCTTATCCTTTTGTCTATTTATGTTTATTGTGTTTATCTCTTTCTTTACACACTTATTGTGCTTACATGAAATGCTACACATTATTACTCTTTACATGCTTCTTGTGCCTACATGATGACACCTATTGTTATCCATGCTTTTTTTTTCATGTACCTTTTTTATTATGCTATCTTTGGTAATATTAAACACTTAATGTGATTTAAGTGTTGCTGACATTTCACCCTTATCTCTAACTCCTTGCATCCTTTATATTCAACCAATTTGAGTGGGAAAAAGTTATCATTGAAGTTTCTTCATGAATTTGATTTTAGTGATGTAGTTACATGAGATCTATGATCATTTTTTGTTACTAGGTAGAGCTTTATTACTATATCTAGATAAAGGCTTTTTACATTATGTCTATCTGGTTGATTCCTTTTCACATATATTTTTTTATCAGTTTTCATAATAGGAGAAGTCTCTTGTCCTACTCCTTTTTACCTTTTTACTTAATTTTTTTTTCAACAAGTTGTGATTATGCTCAAATATTAAATACTTGACACACACTATACATTGCAACCTTTTATATTGTAGTTGTATGTTATTCAAAAAAATATCTCAAGGGATGACTGCACATATGATTTGCATCATGATTCATCACTTTACATTTATCCATATTCTTTGAGTGCTTCAAAAATATTTAATTCCATGTTGCCTACATAATTTTACTTTGATATTCATTCTCATAGTATCTCACATATAAATTAAAGTTGGGAAAAATTTAATGATAAAAATTGTAACCCATTCTCACATGGTTGTCTTTATTGCATCAATTAGTGTTTAATATGATCCATTTTTTGGAGTTATGGACAGACACTGAGAGGGGGGGTGAATTAGTGTCAACACTTTTTCAACTTCGACCAATATTTTTCATTATGATTTCCTTTTCTTTCAATAATAGAGTAGACTAATCACTTTTGAAAGCACAAAGATATGACAACATTAACTCAATCTATTAGACAACTTATGAAAATATGATTTGAGTGAGATATCTTGCATTTGCCAAAACATAGCTCAGATTTGATCTCAATATTACTCTGATTAATGCATTCATGAGTTGAATGTAATCATTCATAAATAGAATTGAGAACAGTAATAATCCCAACACTGAACTGAAACAACAACAACACAAAAAAGTAGTGAGCACACAGAAGAACATAGAGACAAAAGATTTGCCAAGTGGAAAACCCTCCTGGGGTAGAAAAACCACTCCTAAACTACCTTACTGGCTTAATATTCAAAAACCACTATTAATAATGCCTTAAAGGCTAATTTCTGAGCACCAACTCAAGGAGCACCAACCCTTCATTTAGAGACACCAATCTCAGGGAGCACCAACCCCTTCCTCAGATTTTAGAATTACAATAATAATATTAGAGGATTTCTCTATTTTTAGTTAAGCACATATTTCTCTATTTTCTCGTCTACAGAATACCCTAAGGATTACAACCAGAGAACCTACACTCTTTTCAACACAGGATTTTATATATATTTCAAGTATGTATGTCATAATGAAAGTCTTCAAAGAATGCATTTTTCACAAGAATCTGAAACTCACTTGCCAATTTTAGAAACTGAAGCTGAATAATGACAATTTGTAGATGATGGCAAAAATAAAGAGTAATGCCTATCCAAAGGGTTGCAAATAATCCATTATTTCAAAACCACGACTGCCCACAAGCTAAGAAACATAACCTGCAAATTCTCAGAGAATATTCAGCCATGTAACTACTTTGAGATTCGATGCCAACCAACGATGTCAGCCTGCAACTATACAAAGAATTTTACATGTTGGCCTCAGAGACAAAGTTTGTTAATCATTCGCTGAGACATCCAGATAGTCCTATCGAAGGAAATTATAACGTTGATTGCTCCTTTGGTCCCTATGCGTCGCAATGACCTTATATCATTGGGGAGAAACCATATCGAAGATCTTTATGTTTCCTCGAGATCACATTTCTCTTAAATTTGTTTTAGTCGCTGAGACACAAGAGTCTTTCTCACAGAGACGTGCCCATTTGTTTCATTCACTATCACTATATCCTTTTGATATCAGAGAGACATCTTGTAGACAAGTCTTTGTTTTTCCGAGAGCCCCCGTGATCAAACATGTCACCATGACAATTCAATACCTATGCCAAAAGCAACTTTATCTCTGTCAGTCATCCCTCTGTTTGTCGCTGTGACATTCTGTTGTTGGGGACTTGTTATGTAGATTGCCCAAGATTTCACTGAAAGACCACATGATACACATTGGTCGACGTGAGACATGGTTTTTCTTGCCGATGAGCCTTCTATCTTATGACTATCGCTATAGCATACTGTCATCGGGGAGACCTCTTGTACAATGCTTGAGTCATACCGCAAGTCACCAACCATCTTTTGTGTCATTGAGACAAGACTGATCCTATGCTGACAAAGACCTTTTGTGTTCCATCGGCAAGACTGGAGGTCACTCGCAGAGACCTCTCTTCGATGCACATGAGTCATACCGAAATGCTTTATCCACTTTGAGTCACTAAGACATTACAAACTCGTTGTGACCCTATACTGACTACTCTAACTCTTACCGATATAACCTTTTTTGCACAAGTCGGTAAGACACCACGAAATCGCTATGACATTTCATTGAAGCCACAACCTTTGCCGATAAGACCTTTCGGTGCATGGTCGGTGAGACAATGTGTCTTCAGTGAGACCACATACTGAATACAACACTCCTACCAACAGACTTTCACATGCATTAGTTGGGGAGACATAACCCTTTTCACTATGACCCTTCACCGAAGCCTTAAACTCTTGCCGATATGTTCCCATTCAACCTCCAATCGGTGAGACAAAGCAATTTCCCTGTGACCACATACCGACGGTATAACTTATGCCGATATAATCCTTTTCTGTCATAGAAACAAAAGAGAATGTTACACTGAGAGATGCCTAGAGATGGATCCAGTCGCTATGACATCAAATAAGTCTTGCTGATATGAACTTTCTTGTGCCAGTCACCAAGACACAAATCGCTCAATGAAAGAACATGTCAATAGGATTACTTACGCCAATGCACCACCTCATGTATTAGTCAGTGAGACCTGACTCATTCAGAAAGACCTCTTAGTGGTGAAAAATACTCATGCCGATAGACTTTTCTTTTATCACCAAGACCATGATCAATGTCACTCCTAAAGCTGCCTATATGTAAAATTAAATCGTTATGACATCAGAAACATCTTGCCGATAGGCAAAAAAAATGTTTATTAGAGAAATGGATTAGGGAGACCCTACCATTCTCACACTGATAAGTGTAAGCCTGAATGAGAAACAACCAAAAACATTAGACAAATAACATGTCAGAACCAAGGTAACTTTAATGCCTTTAAAAATGTGAGTTCAAGGAATGCAATCAAATGGTTGTAATCATGTGAAATACACCTATGGTGTGCAAGGAGAACCATCCTGACAAAGAAACCATCTTTCAAACTTTGTTAGTCAAAGAAATAGCATTCATAACATGAACCAGAGATCTCATCACCATGAATTTGAATCATAACAAATAACTGTCTGTAATAGCCAAGAGACATTAAAGAAGTGCCATAATAAAGCTTAAAGATCCAAACTGAGACTGATCATCAAAGAGAACCAACTAAAAGGGATTTTGTCATCAAGGACAAACTATAAACACAACTGAGATCCAACAAATTCCCCCTTTGTCCATGATGGCAAAACACAAATGACTCTCCCCCTTTTTGCCTCAATGACAGAGAATAGAAGAGAAGAATGTGCATTGCCATAAAACAAAACTGAGAAGCCAACCAAATACCATAAGAACTTGCTACAAATAGAGCAATAGTGTAGCAGACAGATTTGCAGGAGAGTAGTAAGATTTAACATGCTGATAACAATATGTCTTTTTCAAGAATCTTGGTCCATATCACCAATGCCAAAGTAGAGGTACCAAAATATTATAATGTAACAAACTAAATTGATACTTGAAGATTGAAGACCTGTTACTTGAACATACCACCTTCTTTGTCATGTTCAATCAAGGTACATTCAAGATCACCTACTCCACATTCAATTTGATTAACTTCAATCTAGCAATACCAGAATTTGAGCACAAACAACCATTGTCTTCTCAGCACAAGTAACCTTAGTCACTGTCCAAGAGAAAACACAGCAAAGACCAATGATACTGGTTATTCTTCTTCAACTGACACACATCATTTTACCCTTTTCATACACAAAATATAACTTGAAAGCATGTATACTACATAATTCATCATCAATCTATTCTTGTACACCCATCCTCAGTCCATATGAGAACTTCTATTACCACACAAAGAACAATGAAAAATACCAAAGAGAGTTAATCTCAGCCCTCACACAACACCAAATAATATCATCACAGAAATAACTCATAACATCAAACATGTTTTTCAATCACTATTTTCCAAAGATAAATACATCGACATCACTTCAGAACAAAGGCTTTCTTAATTTTGATATATTGAGGAACTCATCTATATGTCTCCACATAGCTCAAAGATGTCATAAGGACATACCATTATTTCCAAAACCCAAGCATCCAAAAGGTTCATTAAAAAACAAAGTGCACTGTCCTTCCAAAAACTTCTGAAAAATTGTTAACCACTAGACCAAGCAAAAACATTCCTTAATGTAGATATTTATCCAATACCTTTCAAATCAGATGATTACCTTTGTCAGAAATAACAAAAAGGTTAAGGAATTTAAACCATTTGTCTTCCTTCAAAATACTATCTAGTTTATTGGCAAGACACTAGATTCATCAACACCTTAAGAATTGAGCATCAACCTCACCAAAGATCTGTCAATGTACTTCTAACTTGTATTTCAAAAACATAATGAAATAGTGGATTTACAAGCTGTTTCTCTACATCTTATATCACCAAAAGCAAGTACAAGATGTCATACCTCATTCTAGACTCCATAGGGGTAAAAAATATTACCATAATAGACTCCCCCTGAGTCTTTGCTTCTTCTTAAGACCTAGAAGGAAACTCTTGTGCAAGGAGTGCACAAAGAGTTTTCTCAAAAGTATCTTTATATCTCTTCTTGTCATTTTGATTGCTATTTTTTCTCCACTCCAATGAAGACAGTTTTTTCACTTGTTTGCTTAAAGTACCTGTCTTTCTATTGAATCTGCATTCCTGTACTTTATGTCCAATGTTATTACATCTGAAACAAATGACTTTGTGATTGTTATGAGAAATAGAAGACTTCCTACAGACTTTTCCAGCATTGATCCCTACATTATTGTCACTTGTATTTATTCTACAGTCTCTTCTCAAGTGACCAAAATTCTTACAGTTGTAACACACCACATCCTCATTTCTAGGGACATTAGAATGATTCTTATTTGACAGTCTTATGCAATCAATTTCCTTATGACCATAGTCATTACAAACATAACAATATCCTTGGAAAGAATGATTATACCTGAATGAATGAGCATGCCAAGGATGTGAAGATTTGAAGACATTTTTCCTTTCTCTATGAATACCTTTAGATTGTCTTCTAGTGTCAATGTTATCCTTTGATGCAACACTACTGTAACCAAGATCAGCCTTCATCCTTGGTGTTTGCTTGGCTATAAACTTCTTTCTATCTAAAGTAGTAAACACTATTTCATGTTTAGATTTGTCTACAGAGCTTTGTCCAACCTCATATTCCACTCATTTAGGATCTTTAGAATGCTTTTTCCTGCTCAACATCTCATTCAATATATTAATACTATGATCAAATTTATGAATTTTACCAGATTGAGCATTGACACTTTCAAGCTCTTTTCTTAAAGCAACTACTTCTTCTTCAAGTTTTAGACAAACAATCTTTTTAATCTCCAAATCAGAACTCACAACATCTGCAATCCTCTTATATTCTTCAATTTCACTTTTCTGACTAATAATTATATCATCCTTAAGAGTTAGTTCTTTTAACAAGGAATCGTTATCTAAACATTTCTTTAAAGAATCAATCTCATTTTCTAGTTTATTACACAATTCATCCTTGCCTTTTAACTTGACTTCCAGACTCTCTTCTTGCTGAAGTTGTCTTGTTAAAAATTGATTTTCTTTACTAAGCTGCTTAATTGTATCTAAGGCACATAGGAGTTCACCTTCCAAATCAACCTCACTTTCTGGTTCATCATATTCCTATTCAGAGTTAACTTCACCCAAAGATTGATCTACTTTTACACAAGTTTCTTGATCATTTAAATATTCATTTATGATCTCCTTGGACTTCTTTTCAAAACTATGAAGGTTTACACCTTCTTCATTCTCAGATGTTTCACAACTTATTTCAGTATCCAAATATATCTCTTCTTGTAACTCACTATTTTGATTCATTTTAGTCAACTTGTCCCAAACTTCCTTAGCACTGTTGTAATGAATGACTTTTGTAATGAGTTTCTTTGGCAAGCTATTAAAAATAGCATTTATAGCTCTGCTATTGAATTCAAGAGCTTTCATCTCCTCAAGAATGGAAGATGTTGCAGATGTAGTACAACCCTTTTCAACTGCTACCCACACTTAAGATCCTAAAGAAAGTAAGTATGTTTCCATCTTATGTTTCCATATAATAAAGTTTGTTTCTTCGAACTGAGGGGTTCTAGATCTAGGATACTCTACCATTCCAGAGCTACTGTTTATGAACTCTTCCTCATTGTTACTTATACTTGATTTAGGTTGAACATGATGAATAGCATTTTGCTGAGAACATCTTTTTCCCTTATTCCTTCTGTTCTTTCCTATATTAACCAAAGTACTCCAAGAAACTAGGAACAATCCTAGGTGGTTTAGACCTAATAGAGGACCCTACGCTCTGATACCAATTGTTGGAGTTATGGACAGACACTAAGAGGGGGGTGAATCATTGTCAACTCTTTTTCAACTTCGACCAAGATTTTTCATTCTGATTTCATTTTCTTTCAACAATAGAGTAGAGTAATCACTTTTGAAAGCACAAAGATATGACAACATTAACTCAGTCTATTAGACAACTTATGAAAATATGATTTGAGTGAGATATCTTGCATTTTCCAAAACATAGCTCAGATTTGATCTCAATATTACTCTGATTAATGCATTCATGAGTTGAATGTAATCATTGATAAAAATAATTGAGAACAATAATAATCCCAATAGTGAACTAAAACAACAACAACACAAAAAAGTAGTGAGCATATAGAAGAACAAAGAGACAAAAGATTTGCTGAGGGGAAAACCCTCCTGGGGTAGAAAATCCACTCCTAAACTGCCGTATTGGCTTAATCTTCAAAAACCAATATTAACAATGCCTTATAGGCTAATTTCTGAGCACCAACTCAAGGAGCACCAACCCCTCATTTAGAGACACAAATCTCAAGGAGCACCAACCCCTTACTCATATTTCAGAATTACAATAATAATATCATAGGATTTCTCTATTTTGAGTTAAGCACATATTTCTTTGTTTTCTCGTCTACAGAATACCCTAAGGATTACAACCAGAGAAACTACACTCTTTTCAGCACAGGTTTTTAGATACATTTGAAGTATGTTTGTCATAATGAAAGTCTTCAAAGAATGCATTTTTCACAAGAATCTGAAACTCACTTGCCAACTTTAGAAACTAAAGCTAAATAATGACAATATGTAGATGATGCTAAAAATCAAGAGTAAGGCCTATCCAGAGGGCTGCAAATAATCCATTATTTCAAAACCATGATTTCCCACAAGCTGAGAACCATAACCTCCCAATTCTTAGAGAATATTCAGCCATGTAACCACTCTGAGATTCGATGCCAACCAATGTTGTCAGCCTACAACTATACAAAGAATTTCACATGTCGGCCTTAGAGATAGAGTTTGTTAATCATTCGCTAAGACATCCAAATAGTCCTGCCGAAGGAAATTATAATGTTGATCACTCCTTTGGTCCCTGTGCGTCGCCATGACCTTCTGCCATTGGGGATAAACCATATCGAAGATCTTTATGTTTTCTCGAGATCACATTTATGTTAGATTTGTTTTAGTCACTGAGACACAAGAGTCTTTCTCATCGAGACGTGCCCTTTTGTTTCATTCACTATCGCTATAGCCTTTTGATATT